>VYZT01025006.1:229248-265311 GCA_013400735.1 Pomatostomus ruficeps
TCCTTTTCTTCATCTCTGTTGAACTGCAGGACTGGACAATGTGACCTGTATGAAAACCTTGGCTGTGGCTTGGAGGAGATGAGGAGGTCATGTAGGTAAATAGATCACTGTTTTGCAAAATATTTGCTCTTCTTTATTAGTAGTATATTTTATTCTTCTGGAATTTATTGATTCACTGGAAATTTGTCCAGTTGAGGCCTGTTGAACTGACCCTCTTCCGAGACAAATGGTAGCAGAGCCTACAATTGGACCTGTGTTTTTCCTTCCTTGTTTGCAGTTGGTGTGTCAGTGATCAAGCAGAGAGTTCTGCTCCTTAATGTGCAAAAATATGAATAATTTATACCTTGGAGCACAGAATACCATGGAAAGTGTGAGGAAAATTATTCAACTATAAAGATGAAAGTTGTTAGGTGGCAAAGAGAGAGAAATCCACCCTAAACAAGGAGAAATATCTGTTCTTGCTTCCTTTTGTGCCAGCCTTGAGCTAAAAAGGATGCAAACAGCTGCTTTGAGGCAGCTCAAAGGGAACACTGAGAAGTTGTCTTTGTGTCTGAAAGGAATTCTTTTCAGTGGTTTTGCCCTAGAGTTGGATTTGTCTAAAGGTCTCTTCCTTTCCCGTAAATTTGACTCTGCTGTATTCTGCCCACATTGTTACAGCTCATAAAATGCATAACTGAGTTACAAATGATGCCTTTCAGGAATTAATGTTTTTAAACACAGCTTTAAACACTGCTTGTTTTGTGTTCAGTCAGAATCTGCTAAAGGGATCTGCTCTGTAGGAGCTGATCTGCAAATTTCCACCGGGGACACGTGAACCTTGGCCTGATGTGTCTTAGTCCTGCAGTCCCTGGCCTTTGAGAGCAAAGCTGGATGAAAGCAAAGCCTCATTCAGCAAAGGGAAGGTGACAT
This sequence comes from Pomatostomus ruficeps, assembly GCA_013400735.1. NCBI lineage: Eukaryota > Metazoa > Chordata > Aves > Passeriformes > Timaliidae > Pomatostomus > Pomatostomus ruficeps. Next base: position 230,158 of record VYZT01025006.1, read on the forward strand.
GTAAATTAAAGTGGCAGTAAAAAAATCCAAACAATACAGTGTCATCTAGAAATAATTTTTTTGAAAGAAGACCAACAAGGTGTTGAAGAATTTCTGTGAAATCATTCCCCATGTTCCTTTTGTCTGCTTGTTCCTGAAAACTGATTGTCCTTGTACAAATAGCTCTGAGAGACAGTCCATGGTTTGAAGCCTTAGGTTATACTCACAGGTAGCCTTTTAAGAGGTGGCAATAAGTTCTTGGTTTCTCTGGCTGACCCTGCTGTATACTGAGTAAGAAGACAAAAGTCTTCCTTCTCAAATCACAGGATGGTACCAAGGGAGGTATTGCAAAGGTCCAAAAGAGCCAAACTCTGTAGTAGAGACATGAAGACATTGAAATAAGAAGGCAACACAGCCCGTATTCTCTCTTTTCGTCTTTTGTTTTTTATTTTAATGCAGTTCTCAGGCTGCAATCAGGCCCCAAACACGTCAGTTAAAAAATAAAGTAAGAGTAACCATTTTTGCACCGAGGAGAGGCACTTCCTCAAGAAGCACCTTATATAAGGTGCTATAAGTTGCCTTTTTGCCATTTATGAGCCTTCAGAGTGGCTGCTGAGTGTGTGCCACTGCAGTGGTGTGAGGGCTGCGTTGGAGCAGTGTGAAATGTGCCACCCTGGGAGGGCAAGGGCCCTGTGATAGAAGCTCCCTTTGCTCTGAGAGTCCCCCTGCACTAATAGGAAGTGGCATGAAATGCTCCATCATCATTAAGTGGTCACAGATTTTAATCTGCTCATAAAATTGCATCTAGAGCAATTGAGTTGCTCAGTGTGAGTGTCTCTAATTGTCTTATTGCAGTGTTCCTCTGGCTCTGAAAAATGAGAGGACTACCACGTTTTATTAACAGACAGAATTTACAGTAATTTGACTCCAGAAGCCCGAAGCTTGCACAGACCCACACTGTGTTACAGGGACTTAGATTTATTCTTTCTGGTGTTCATTTAAATGTCCTGTGAACATTTGAAAAACATGCCAGTTTTAGAACTCGTACAGGCTTAGTTTTACAAGCAGTGTAGGAGGCACAACTAGACATTTTTGTGTTCTCAAAACAGATGTGGAATTTAATACTCTAGAATTTGTGGTTACTTGGGACAAGCCTTGATACCAGAGACGATTACAAAATCCTGACCCAAGCACCCTGTGAAAATGGAGCTCCTGCATTTCATTGTGATTTCTCTTCATGAACCATGGAGCTAAGCCAAGGGAATCATTGCCACACAGTGTTGTGTGTGCAAAAAAAGTCAATGTATGTTAATAAAAAGTGTTAAGACATGGGGGGAGGGGGAAAAATATTTCTTGGCTGACTTAAACACAAATGACCTTGGGCTTGACCTTGAGTAACCAACCTCTGGAGCCTAGAGGGTGTCTGAGGGAGACACAGTTGTGTGGTGGCATAGCTGTGATCCTCTTTCCTGAGTCTCCAGCTGCTCTTTGGACATGAGACTGAGCTAAAAGCACCTTCCTCATAGGCTGAACACTGCTGGTAGAGCATGTTGCCATTAAAGCACCTGGCAATCTATTTATGCCATATAGAATTCACTAAAGACAGGTTTTAACTATTTTAGTTCCCCTTAATGATGACAAGCAAAACACAGCCCTGTGTTTTCTATTATACTTTTCCCCCTTGATCTTACATATTGTGCTGTTTTCTGTTCTTTTTATGTTATTATTTTTTCCTTTTCACATTCACCTGCTTTAACACAGTTTGCCTGGTAAGATTCCTCAAACAGGAGTGATCATATAAAAAGTATAGTGTGAACACTTACCTTTTATTCTTGGACAAATTGCTCACTGCAAGGGAGAGTGTATCCAGAATTACTATACATAAAACAATGGCATTTTTATTGTGTTGTGATGAGAACAGTTCACCTTGCTGATGACCTCAGCAAGGCAGGCTGCTTCACACATGCAATTTTAGCTCATTGAGATTTCAAAGATCCCTTTCGACCATATATCACTGAAAGCCTTCCTTTAGCACATCGACTCTTTGTTCTCCTCTTCCATCATCGGCTTTAACATGCTGATGGAGGCCCGCAGAGAGCGCAGCAATGCCAATAGATCGGGCTTGGAGAGAAGCAGGCTTTGAGGGAATGTGAAATGAGTAAAGAAAAACTTGGCTGAAATTCAGCAACACAGAGAGGAAGTGGGAAAGGACTAAAATTTTAGTATATCCACAGCAAGGCCACAATTAATTTTTCCAAATACAAAACCCAAACAAAGAGAAAACTCAGAGCCAGATTGCAGAATATGTACTCTATTCATGAGATCATATTGATCCCAGGGTGAGTGCCTCAGCCATGGACATGCAAATTAAATCTGTGTGGTGGTTTAGCAGCATCTTGTCCTGCAGAGACCAGTGCAGTTGGTGCCAGCAACACGAACACAGCTTCACTCTGGCTCTTGCAGAGCCTACAGAACACAATTCCCACAAGCGAGTCCTCGGCAGCAAGGGTGGGAACGGCAGCTCCAGAAGAGGAGACTCCAGGGCTCCAGTGCCCTCAGGATTGGGGCAAACAGACTAAACCTGTACAAAACAGAACCATGGAACTTGTAGGATCTTCTGATTCTCCCAATCACAGCTGGGGAACACCTGTGAGTTTGTCTGAACTCTGTTCTGCAATCCATTCCTTACAATGTAGCTTTGGCCTGTAATTTTTCTAGCTTTGTTTTAAAAGTCCCAGTAGAGGGAAACAATGAGTGCTGAGACATTCGTCTGTGACCTAATTCTTCAAGTTTGGTTTTTCCCCTTCTGTCCAAGAGAGAGAGAAACAGAAATCAAATTCACTCACAATGTCAAAGAAATGTGTATGAGCGTTTCCTTCATATAAATGGGCAAGAGGTCTTGTTGAAGTGTAAGGAAAAATGGATAAAAATTGAGTTTTTCTTTCATTTTTTACACTGGAGATTCCTTAGAGACTTCCTTTTTTTATATATATATTTTTTTTTGTTTTTTTTTTTTTTTTAGGATCTGTTAGAAAGAAAGAATTTCTAGGCCGTGTTCCCTCCCCATCACTAGAACAAAATTCCTCATATACTTAGAAATCAATTCTGTTCTCATATGTCCAACTTATCAATGAAGGGGAAAAGGAAAGCAGGAAAGATATGTTGTTTATTTATAGTGTCTCTTCATATTGTTGGGATCTTGCTTATAGAGTCTTTGTTCTGTTACATCTTAGGCATTTGTCCTTGAAGGGACTGATGTATGCAAATGCCATTGGAAAAACAGGAGACACAAGCTCTGAAGGCAACTGGGAGGTTTTTAAGAACAAGTAAAAGGAGATGAAAACAAGAAAAATACTGAAACCGAGATCTCAAAAGTAAGGAGTTTCCAAATCCATATATACTCAGTAAATATAAGAGAAAGAAAATATATATTCTTCTTTTCACATTTGCAGATTTTGTATCAACATTTAAGTGCTCAGTAAAATTTATTAGTTACTTTTTTACTGCCAAAAAATGGATTAACCTTTGGAAGGCAGCAGGGGAAGGACAGGAGAGTAAGTACGGGACAGTACTGGAGAGAAATGTGGACAAAGGAGCTCCTACAGAGTGACAAGGTAGGGTTAGCTGTAGCAACAGGCTGAGAGACCACACACACACACTGGATTCAGGAAATGAGGAAAGAAATCAGTGAACCTTTTAAGTGACATTTAGAAAAGTTCACCATTTCAGCAGCCATCCCTGAGAATTGCAAAGCAGGAAATAAATCTATATCTAGAGAACATGCATTGGTTTCTGTTTTAGATTTATTGTTTTCAAGCAACAAAAGAATTTAGCTTGGAAAACTAATCTAGCCATGACCCTTCATGAATTAGGTCCTTGCTCATAGCACATTTCCCTGTTCCCTGTTAAGGATCTGTCTTAAATACTCAAAAATCAGTTCATCCACTGAGTCCTAGTGATGCCTTGGAGTGGCTACCTAAAACAGAGGCCAGACAAGATGAAAAGAATAAAATGGGTGTTTATTGAAGGGCTTTCAATAGGTACATCTCGGGCAGTCAAAAGCCTTCTCCGGGAGAGGCCACACCCAAGATGGCCGATGGGCCACAAGTTTTCTACACTTTTATAAGTTTTGATCAATTTACATATCAGGGTTAATCCCCCAATTACAGCTTCAGGTAATGAAGTAATTGACCCCAAGTTTGTCTCCCCTTTTAGAGGCTCAGTTTCCATATTTCGGGGCCTGGCACAATAAGGTGTCCTTGAGTCCAGGCCTAGAAAGGATTTGTTCTGTCTGACCAGAATGGGAGAACAGGAGCTCACAGACTATATGGAGTTTTAGAGCTGCACACTAAAGCAGTACAGGGTCTGAAAAATATAAAAGCTAAATCTTAAGGCATCACCACTCAAGCCAAGTGGAGCAAAACATAGGGCTGTGACCTGTTTTTCATCTCTCTGGTGACATATTGGTCAATGTACTCAGTGTGACCCAGAGGCCTGAGGCAGAAGCCAAGAAGCAAAGGGCTGCTCTGCAAACACCTGTGGCCAGCTTTGCAGAGGAAATGCAGGAGCCAGGACAGGACACTCGGGGTGTTTCAGGCAGGGGGGTGATGCCCTGCCAGTGGTGCCCTGGGGCCAGAGAGGCTGTGAGAGATTTCACAGTGCTGCCTGGCCATGCTCTGGAGATGTTCAGGGAAGAGGCCCAAGTTGAGCCTCAGCCCGTTCCATGAGGAATCCCCAAACTGCTGGAGTTTCCAAAGGTGTGGATGTACACAGGGCAGAAATTGAGAAACTACTGCCATGGGTTTCTAGCCTTGGCTGCTGGGGCACTCAAAAATTGAGTATTCATTGAAGTGTTTCCCCTAGTCCCAAAATCATAAATGTGTTCCTAGATAGCTAATCCAGCACAGAGCCTTGTGCTACCACAGTTTCTTTATAAATATTAATAATTTGCCATCAAGTAGAATCGTTGTGAAGCTAAATAAGCTCCTGTGCTCTGCTCACACATTAATCTTACTGGAGGCTCAGGGGGAAGTGGAAGCAAAATACTTCAGTGAGAGATTAGTCTGGGTTATTCTCAATGGAAGATTAATCCAGAAATAGTCTCTACATTTTCTACTCATTTACCCAGCAGAAGAATTTATTAAATAGTTCCTAAAACTGCAAGAATTGGGAAGTTTTCCTGTGACAGTTGTGCCATAATTTATTCCTTTGCTTTTCTGTTCTCCCATTTTTCTGCTTTACATGATAGCTTCACTGAAAAAAGGTTAAGTGTAAAGACTTGGAAGGTGCATATTTTTCAGTAGACTTAAGAAAATAAAGATGAAAGGAAGTTAATATTTTTGGTTTTATTACTGTCACTTTCAGGAAATTTCTTTGGGTTTTTTTTTTTTTTTTGGCTGAATCATTAGTTTGGCCTGTTTAGAAAAATGTTAGGGAAGGATTTTTTTCCAGAAATTTATAAATTTTGCTGCTTTTTATTAGAGCTACAAAATTCTACAGAATGTGACAGGTTTTTTTTCAATGTGGAGATGGATTTTAGACCTGTAGAAAATTTGACTTAATGACCAATGAAAAGGCTTAAGGAGATATCGGAAGAAAGGCCATCTTTTTCTTCCCATGCTATAACTCCTTTGGAGACTCATTTATGTAAACATGTAAATGTGACTTATTCAAAACTTCATCCTCAAGACAGTTCCTGGTTTTAATAGCTTTTTGTTTCCCTAGTGGCAGCTGCCAGAAAGATGTTCTGCTTTAGATGAGCAGTCCACATTGCATTATATACAATTAATAGCAAATACCTAAAAACGAGAGCTGTTAAATGCATTCTAGGTCAAAACAGGCATGCATAAACTAGTAAATTTGGAAAAAGCAGAGAAATTTCACTGCCTGGGGTGCTCACTACTGAGAATTGTTTATTGAGTAACAGCAGTTTGATGATTTCCATTGTGTATTTATTTCAGCTTGTAATTGGTGGGGGTAATTTTCCATTAAACATCTCCCTAAATCTCTCCATTGATGGAGTCATGGTGGAACACTTTGAAATTGGCAACAAAATGACTCAGCTGACAGCTTTTGTAGAGATTTAGAGATGGATATTTAAAAGGAGTTTAAGTGTATAAAAGATATTTGATATAAGTGCTACAATACCCATGTGCTAATTTTTAAGCTAATATTGACATGGAGATCCTTTTACCCACGATCTATATCTCTCTTTTCTCACTGTTTTCTTTATTTTTTCACTGTGTCAGAAAGTTGTTTAGATGCTCCATGGTAGGAACTGTTTGAGCACATACTGAAATGTGTGTGTTTTCCCATGAAACCCATGTTTTACACAGAAGTAACCATATGTAGAGAGCATAAGAAGACTCCCTTGTGCATTCATTAACAAAAAATCAAAACCTCATTTTCTGTATGTTTCTCAGAGTATAATCCATGTTAAAATTCACCAGCATGAGTAGATTTTTGTCTCCTTCAACATTAAACTATGAATAAAGTGTGACAGCCCCAACTCCTATATTAACAAAAACCCAGCTGTAAACATCAATTAACAGGGAATGAGCATCATATCCATGTTTTGCCTTTTAAATAACTGGGTTAGCTCCTGACTTCTAATGGCAGATGTTAATATGATTTTTCAGTCAGTTTCTCAAACAAGTAAAAGACTTATTAAAAATGCTAGTATGTTCATTAAATGGTATAGTGTCCTTACAATAATGTTCTGGAGGTGTGTATAGTATAAACATTAACATCAACATAAAACCTTTGTCAAGGTATTTGCTTCTCATGAATGAGCACTGGTCAAATATTTTAGTTTTGAGCTTATTGTTCCCTTTTGTACCATTTTATTGTGAATGTTATTGCAGCACTTTTAAGAAGTGAGTGGCATAGAAATTTGAATAAGTGGGGATGTAGCTTGGAAATTATAATGTGCAGTTAAGTGAATTTTTACTGATGCTTCATCAAGACAGGTAAACTTTATGGCAGAAAACTCCCTGACACTTCATCCTTATTCCAGAAAGGACAGCTTGAAATAAGGAATGCTTGTGACCAGTGTGTTATGACCCTCAGACCTATCTTGTATAACAGCATTTGCCAGATCCCAGAGACCGAAAATGAAATTCTAGTTAGATGTAACTCCTTTGTCTTCCTACTTATAACGAGATTTGAGATCCCATGGGGTTGTTTCAGCATGTCAAGTTAAGCCTCTTTAATCTCCTTATGCTCAAACTTCATCCTCCAGAGCAGGTAGTTAAGACTGAGTTTATCACGGATAGAACTTTTTCTTAAAAGGTCAAAACTTCATATCACATTTTAAGTAGTAAAGAATGAAGTCTGAGCACCTTACACTTGTCCTTACTGATCTTCCTGTGGCTCTCATAGGTGAACGTCCTCGCAGCAGTTGCAGCCCAGCTGTTTACCTTTAATTACAGGAATATTTTAATTTTCCTTTCTGAAACTATGTCTTAGGGGATTTTGGTAAGCATGTGTTGTTCCCAGCTGCGATGGAGGAGCTGTCTGACTGACAGGGCACTTCCCTTTGGTCACTGGTGGAGCATCCAGGTCTTATTTTTTTTATCTATCCCTGTATAGTCATGTCTGGTGAAGGATTTCTCTATAGAGTAATATTTATCTGTGACATTGGAATTTTCTTGACTAGAAAGCATATTTGGCAAAGAAAAGGATTTTGTGGGTGGTGCATTACTTCTGCCGGTGAAATAGCAACCTCTTTGCCTAGCATCTCTTGGCAAAGTGCTTGACAATATGTGTGCCGTTAACCTGGCAGACAGCAGCAACCTTAACTGATAAATATCACCTTTCTTTTCTTTTCTTTTTTNCTTGTGAATAACTTTTTTCTGATATACTTGACATCCAGAACACATTTACAGCACACACTCCCTAGAAGAATCAACTCTAATCCACACTGTTTAGTTATGACATATGGTTTGTACTGCAAGACACATTGTCCATGCTCTAAACTGGTAAATACAGAGCTGATAAAGATGCATTTTTGATATGCAAATTTCCACGTCACACTAACATGTTTTTTGCATATCACTACACAAGCTAAATTCCACAGCTCAAGGTTTATTCAGGTTAAGCAAAATGCAAGATTTGGACTTTAAGAAAGGTTTTAAATTAACTGGTTTGAAATTTCCCTCTCTCTGAACCTGAACAGTCTTTGAAAAGTCTTTGAGGCACTCAGTGACAGAACAGACCACTTCTACATATTCCCAGTGATTTTATTTTACCTATTCCTTTTCAATGGTATGCATTAGGAACAATTTGGGAAAATACTATTTGCTCATTTTGGGAAAGGAGGATATTAGGATGTTCACAAAAAAAGTATGCATATAGTGAAAATCATATCATCAAACACATTTCACATGGGGAAAGTCTTGCACAATATAATCAGAGGGGCTTTTCAGTGAATGATAAAGAAGTCAGGATTTCAAAAGATGTAAAAGAAATTGCTAGATTTGTCATTTACTTCTCCTTCTTATACCTCACTATATATATGTATTTTTTTTTTCAGAATCCAGATGAGGATAAGCTACAATTTATGTACTGAAGGTAGATTTTGAGATGCACATGGCATTTAGTAAACAGAGTTCCATGCATATAACATTATGAGGCTGTCATTGCACCTTTCATATTCTAGATTTATCATATAAAAATCAATATTAAAAATGCAATAAATAGTTTTCTCTAACCAAGCACACGCTAATTCTGAATACAAAGCAAGGAGGAAAACATATTGGAAATACATCAAGAATTAGAAACAGTAAGTAAATCAAAGAATTCTTAATTAAATTTTTAACATAAAATAGAGAATATGGGCATTTTATAACCTGAACAAGGTTCCAAAAAGTCCTGTGCGCCCCTATGCACGTACATCCCCTTTCCTATAATGCAAATAACTGAGCTTCTCAAATCAAGCCCCCTGTGTGCACTTATTCCATTACTCTGCTGGAGACATTGTCCATGTGTGCTTTACAGTTCTCTTGCACAAAATCTATAGGGGTTTTTTTGGTTTAGTTTGGGGTTTTTTTTAAATTAAACTGAATATAAGCTCCCTCGCATTTTCAAAGAGAAGGTGCCAGTGATATTCAGCTTTGCATAATGTCAGCAGTGTATTCCTAACATGTTTCAATTCAAATGTGTTCCAGTTTGAATACAATTCCTAATGCTTCATAATTCTATTTACTGCACGGTAGAAAAATGCAAAGGAAAATTTGAGGTTTGACATCCATTTTTGTCACTTAGCTGACAAGGCCAGTTAACTACACCTCTAAACACATTGAATGTTAACTCATGGTAACTATTCCTGGCTGAGCAACAGGGGTTCCATTCAGTAGGGCAGGACAGGTCCCAGCTGCATTGGCAGCCTGGTGCAGATCTGGACTGCACTCCTGAACCTTGTGGTTCCTGAATTCCTAGAGAGCTCTGAGAACCCCACTTTGATTCTGGACTCTGCATGGACCACACCAAACTGAAAGACACATTCCAGCCGTGCAGCCAGAGTGCTCCAGCTGTGCACCTGATTTAGTCCAGCCCGAGCAGGTCTGTGCAGACACATTCAGCCTGGATCCTGAGTTTGCTTTTGCTCTCCAAACAATGCAGGCAGAACTGTGAAGCCATTGCCATGTAGGGAAGGTCTTCTAGATAAACCAGCAAGAATTCTTGGAAGATCTGGCTTATAGGGCAAATATAAGGAACTATCACATTACAGTGTTCAGCAGAAGAGAAGAATACCCTGTAAGTGTATTGAGTGCCTTGGCAAGTAAATACATCATTTTTAATACATTCTCCCCTGCTGGGTTGATATATCTGTGCTGAGACTTTTTAATGGTGTAATACACAGGTGTACCTCCTGGTTCTCTGCTACAATGATCAGTTTGGTACCACGAGCCTCACAATTTATAAAGCATCTTCAATTATCAGTGCATATAGATGTATAAACTGTGTTCTTAAAGTCAGCTGCTCTCTGGTACATGCTTTCTGTAGGAAAAGAAAGGCATTAAAATGTGTCTGGTAAAGCAGTAAAAAGTATTCACTAAAAGAAGTAAAACAATAAGATAACAAAAGCAGATCATAGAAAATGAGATAAAGCAGAGCACTGCCACAATAGGCTCCCATCTACTGTTACCCACACACTTCATAACGATGCAGTGGGATATACAGCACAGATAACATTTTAGTGTGAAGAATGAATTACTAGTGCCAACACACTTTTATATGTCCAAGTGTGTGGGGAATGGTTGCTAAGAACCTGGTCTGGTATTGTTCCTGAATTTTTCCTGGGCAAAATGAGCTATGAGTGAACTTCAGAAGCAATTTAAGCTCATACATCACCTCTGTACATCCCATTTGGACGTGCTCACAGTAGCCACTGACAAGAAAAAAGGATGAGGTTTAGCAGGAACCAACAAGGGGAAGAGAGAGGAACGTAAAAGAAATAAATTTTTCAGCTTAGTAATTCACTGGCAAAACATGTGCAGTGTACATTGAATTGAAAAATAAAGATTTCTGGGGTAGTATTAAAGCAGAGAAACAGCCACAAAAGTAATCATTTGAATCACCACAAAATGCTGTTTTTTTCCAAAGCAATCTGTTTGCTTTCTTTTCAGGGGCTTTGTGCCCTGACATTTCCCTTTCCCTTTCCCTTTCCCTTTCCCTTTCCCTTTCCCTTTCCCTTTCCCTTTCCCTTTCCCTCTCCCCCTCCCTTTCCTTTTCCCTTTCCCTTTCCCTTTCCCTTTCCTTTTCCCTTTCCCTTTCCCTTTCCCTTTCTCTTTCTCTTTCCCTTTCCCCTTCCCCTTCCCCGTCCTTTTCTTTCCCAAACTGAAATGCACTTTCATTTAGAAACATGGAAATGAAACATATTTCAGCTTGGAAGTATTTTTCAACAAGTATTTCAATCCATTTTTTTGTGTCCTCATTCCTTCAGTCTCTGTTTTTTTCAGCCAGACTGCCAATCTGGGAACAATTGCATTATTCCTCCCAAAGACCCTGTAGTTTTAGGGGTCAGAGTCCTCAGTTTCTGTCAAGCAGTCCAGCTGCCCAAGGAGCTGTGATAACGCCATCAGAGCCACACAGACAAAGCCTTCCAGACTGGCCCAGCTACTACAGACACATATCCACATGCAGCAAAAAATGGCATTAAAGTTTAGTTTTGGGCAGCTTTTTTTCTTCTGTCTGAGTCAGGTCAAAATAATTGTTTTTTAGAAAGACTCCCATGTCATGTGAGAGGCTGGTGATTCCATTTTGTTTTTTCTTTTAAAAGCTATTGGGGGAAAAAGAAATGTTTCCTGCTTATTCTGATCATCTTTGCCTATACCCTCTGTTTCTTCCTACAGAATCATAGGATGGTTTGGGTTGGAAGGATATCAAAGATCATCTCATTCCAACACCCCTGCCATGGGCAGGGACACCTTTCACTGAAACAGGTAACTCAAAATTATTCTTATCTACTCTGGGAAAAGCCAATTCCTCCTTTAATGTTGAGCGTTACACCTTGTGCTCTGAAAGGGACTTGTGAATTATGTCAGTAATAATACCCCACAGCAACATTTGTGCCTTAGGAAGGAATCAAAAATAGGAAGAAAGAAGGAAGAAACAGGAAGACAGAAGTGCGCAAAAATATTTGTACCTAAGAGAAGGCCTGTGTGATTCCATCGACTCAGCCAACTTTGAGCAGTGCAAAGAGAATTGATAAATAGAGGTCTGTTTCTAAGAGTCTATTTCTATTGATTTATCAACTGCTTTTTCAAGCCATTAAATATCAAAATCACTCTACTGCTGCTTGGTAATAAAGAAGGGCTCTGTATTGAATCACATTATGTTTATACAGTAATTTGGAAACAGTCATCTGGGTCCTGGTCAGAGTATCCACTTTGGGATTCAGCACGAAGAGAGAGAAGGATGAAAAGACTTGAAAAAGAAGATATGTAGCTAAATCTGGAGGTTTTGAATACACAGGAGACGTGCCAAGGTAAACAAAGTTTTATACTCTTATTTGTATGCTGAAATAGCTGATAACTTTCCACTCAGTAAATTTGCTATGCAGAATGTTAGCTGTAGGCAATCTGATCAAATTCCTAATTTTTAGGATAAAGTTCTCCAAAAGTATTGCTCATTTTCAATGCATTAGAAGTTCTGCACACCAATGCCTCTTGAGAAAGAGGTCAAACCACTCAGAAGTGAATGAAAGCAGTGGGGCTGTAACTCAGACCCTCCTTTTTGAGAGAGGCAAAACTCATTTGAGTTAGGTGGAAACAGTGATGTGCCTGGGTACAACTGCATCTTGAAATAACATCAGAGTGTGCTTTCCCTTTATTTGCCTGACAGCACCAGGAATTTATGTTATTTTCCCCTTTCCTTTCATTGTTAGGAAGGAAAACCCAGAATGTCCAAATGGAAAGCTTTTTAGGCTCTGCATCTTGCTACTTTTGCTCTTTGCCTGTCTGATGTACTGTTGTAGTCCAATCTGAGAGCAGCCTTGCATTTCTGATGAGGAGCCAGAGCGCTCAGCTGTTTTTCAAATTGGCAGGCACTGGGTGACTTGTAGAGAAATTGAAGTGCTTGTTCTTGCTTACATGATTCATTGTTATTTTTCCCAGTCATTATGAATTGAAATAAGCCATCTGTTATAATAACAGTGCACCGTGCACCGAGAAGCGTGGCTTTACCTAGGAACAGAAACAAATGTCACATAAAAATGAATTTGGGGATCCACATATACATCCAAATTAGATAGCTCAATAATAGCAGCAATGGATGTGTACATAAAACTCGTTTTGTGGGAATATTTACTGTTGTTTTCAAAGTGAGACACAGTGGGCTGATACCATTTGAATTGGATACAAGCAATCTATTTGCTTGAAAAGAATAGATTTCATTCACTGTCCTTCAGTATTAAATCCATGACTAACAAGGTAAGTAAATCTGAAAAGGGTTGCCAACTGTGTTTTTCTTTATCATTTTAGGTCAGTATTAAAGTAAATTCCCAATCAGCTTAACAAAAACTGAAAAGCACTAAAATTATCTAAAGCCTTATAAACTGCAAAGGGTTTTTTCTTTTTACACATTAAAAGTAATCTACAAACCCAGTCGCTGTGTCTGTGGTAACAGATCTTAACACTCCTGCAGAGCTCAATTGGTGGTTTAGTCTTTGGGGGTTTTTCTTGCTTCCTTCACTGTTCTCTGAAATGTCTCTACTTGGCACTAAAATAGGGCTAAAAATTTTATCACTGTGGTATCTTTTCTTGCTTTTTATAAATATTTACATAATCATATTTTATAAGGAGAAATTAAAAAATGTGTTCCAAGGATGCAGTATGCACAAGTACCATCAGCTTTTGCAGTGCCATGTCCTGTATTCCCAATGCCGTTTTTTCATTGTTTCTTCATGTCTATCCTCACCTTTATTCTTCAAACTTAAGTACAATTTCTTTAGGTCAGAATCAGCATTTGTTCCGTGTTCATGAAGTGAACCAACAGTTTAAAGTTTTATCTCCACACAATAACAGAGGACACCTCCCATGGTTGGAAGTTAAGTTCCCTACCATCAAAACTCTTTGGGTACCTGGCATTCCAGGATGTGTTTTTTAGGTCAGTGTGAGGATTTCACAGCCCAACAGATGCTATGGTGCAGCTGGGTCAAAACACACAGCACAGCTGGCAGACTGTTCCACTCAGCCCTGTACCAAAATGGCCACAAGAGTACACCTGGAATTTAAAGTGTTATACTTAAGGGATTGCGGTCAGGTTCAAGAAGACTGGGTCTGATGGTCCCACTGGAGATCTGAAGAAAGACTTCCTTCCCAGCCCTGCTTTTAAGCATGGCCTGTAGAGCATTAGAAATGTAGTATGGGGTTAATTGTGTCCTCTGGCTAAGTGAATATTAATCCATACCTTTGCCATTTCCTAAGTAAGATAAAGCCTGAAAGTAAACTTCCAACTGCAGGTATGTTTTGAAATGTAAATGTTCCCTAAAGGATGTACAAAAAATTACTATAAAATTCTGCAGCAGAGCCAGTAAGCACAGGAAGTTAAACATAAGGCTTATATTTCTTCTCATGTTTGGATTTGCCATTAAAAGCAACAGGAATTTTTTAACTTTAATTCACTGGAAAAAAAGAACCTGTTGTACACTTCCGTGGCACCTCTAGGTTTTGGATTTTTTTTTTAAATACTGGATTTAGTTGTCCTATTTTTATTCTTGCCAAGAAATAGATGATAACATGATTTCAGTGGTAGGAGATAGTCCTTATCAGAAGCTACAGCTGGAATTTGAATGCTGTTCCCTGGGAGGGATTGTGCTGCAAATTAAAGAACAGCTCCAGATCATTATCAAGTTATGCCAGACCTTTCTGCAAACTTGTGAGAAAGCATCGTCATTTATTATATAATATCTGCAAAGATTCACTTCACAGTCCTCATCTGCAGATATTCCTTTACTATTAAATTTTAGGTTGGTAAATCAGCTAACAGCCTCTTCCTCGATGTTCTGCTCACAAATGGCAAATGGTGGTTGACTGGAGTATTGAAAGGGTAAGATATACAAACTTCTCAGTACATAGACAAATAGGTGACATTTTCCCTTGAAAACTATTAGTTTCTAAAAGTCTAACCTGGGTTACCAACAGGTTAATTCAAGCACACACAGGCATATCTGAATCCTTAAGGGACAGAATAAGAACCATTAACACAGAGCATGACCCAAACCAAGACATGGTGACCCATCTAATAAATAACAAGGCAGCCTTCCAGAGATACAACCAAATTCTGAGACTGAAAGCAGCCCATGGGGGCTGTTGTCAGTTGTAGGGCTTCCCTTCAGGTGCTGCTAATACCAGGTAACCTCAAAATAGATGTTAGTCATCCCTCAAACGTGCACAGCTGTCTGCACATCCAATCCGTGTCCTCCAGACCCACAGAAATCCCACTGGAGTGGAAAGGGTACCTTAGCAGGGCATTGCTGTTGTACCTCATTGTTACCATCACACCCTTATCTCAGACATTCATCTTCCATCCTTGTGCAACTCCAGTAATAATGTGGCATCTAAGACTCCTGACTCTTAATTAGAAATCATCTGCTGTTCTTCACCCCACTCTGCTGTGTCCTGCTGTGACTTTTCTGTCAGTCTGCTCTTCCCTGTGATATGATACAAGGTGGGAGAGCACAGGGGTTAATGCAATTATTTACATATGATAATGCAGTGTATAGCAGGGAATGAATGAAACAGTATGCAGCATTTCAGAGCTAAAAAGAAATTAGACACTATCTCTTGACTGATTTTCCAAGTGAAGTATGCTACATTTAGCTTTTAAACTTTATGCTCCTTGCACAATTCCAATGTCACCTTTATTTTTCGATTTTTCTGAGAACAAGGTGCAATCAGACTGGATTTGGAAGAACTCAAAGATGGTAGACGTTAAAAAATTATTCATTTAGTGTTTTGTCTATGTTTATGAAAACAGGCATTGAGAATTATCTCCCCTTAAGACTTTGCATTTCTCCAAAGTGGCTACAAACCCAAAGCAAGAATGAAGTATGGTTGCTTTTTGAAAAGAACGGCAAGTATTAAGTGCTGAGTTCTGTCTTAATGCAGAATCCAGGCCTAGCGAAGTAAGAGGGGAAAATTGCCTTGACTTGCAGGAGGCCGGAATGCCACCCACAGAGGTGCCTGATTGCCAGAGAGGACTGGGCATCTGCTGTCTGAAAATCGCTGTAGTCTCTGGTATCTAACATTGGCCAGGCGAAAAGCAAGACCCTGAAATAAGCAGAGCAGGCTGAAAAGCTGCTGCAGATTGGTGTCCCTGTGAGAGCACTTCCACGAGGATGGTTAATACCAACTGAGGAGCTGCACACAGGGTTTGGCATGTACAATACACATGTGGCTTTCTTTATATTTACAGCTATACCTTTGAGGAATCATTGATTAGGAATATAAATATTTATGCACAATAATCATTTTAATAGGCAATTACATTCATTATTTAAATATTTTCATAGTTGTTCAGCTCACAAACATGAGCACTGAAAAGGAGCATCTGATAGTATTATACCATTATTCCTAGTGATCCACAGACAAATTAAATGTTCTTTCTGATACTGGTAATTTAAAATCTATCAGATTGCAACTGCAAACATAGAGACATAGCATCTCAGTGAAAGTTGTAATGGAAGGGGATGAATCCCAGAGCTTAGGGCATGTTCTTTTCAGTACAAGCACCAGGCAATATAGGAAAAACAGATAGGAGAGGCAGTTTTTAAAGGCTGTTTTCCAAATGCAGGGGCATATGAGGATAAAAATATATTCTATGGCAGACTTTGTATTAAGGGTGATGTTTTACTAAGTAGTTAAGCCTTTGAGAGTCTACATGACAGTATCACAGTATGGCAAACCTGATTGAGGTCAGGATGAAATTTACACTGACTTAGATATCATCAGAAAACATTGGGAGCAATTTGATCGCCCGCTGTTCCCCAGCTGGCTATTTTACTTCCAGCTGAGTAAGAATCCCAGACAGCTCTTCAAAGCAGTGAAAATATCAATATTATAGTCTCAGGCCATCCTGGGGGTGTTCTTGTCCCGGGTGTGAAACTATCTGCCTCACTGGTTTGTTCAGACTTGGGTTTGGTTAGAATAACAGAACAGTTTGGGCTGAAAGAATCTTTACAGATCATCTATTCCAGCCCCCCTGCAATGAACAGGGACATCTGCTAGATCAGGTTGCTCAGAGCTCTGTCCAACCTGACCTTGAAGGGTTGCAGGCATGTGGGATCCACCATCTTTCTGGACAAGTGGTGCCTGTGTTTCAGCACCCTCATTGTAAAGAGTTTCGTCCTTATGATGAAAGTCTAGTCTCTTTTAATTTAAAACCACTACCCCTTGGTCTACCACAACAGGTTGATTTTGCTTATAAGCCCCCTTTAAGCACTGAAAGGCTGTGATGACGTCTCCCTGGAGCCTCATCTTCTCCAGGCTGAACAATTCCAACTCTCTCAGCCTGTCCTTATAAGAGAAGTGCTTCAGCCCTCTGATCATCTTCATGACCCTCCTCTGGACCCACTCCAACAGGTCCATGTCTTTCCTATGCTGAAGACCCAGGAGCTGGATGCAGCACTCCAGAAGGGTCTCAGGAGAATAGAGTAGAGGGGCAGAATCACCTTCCTCGTCCTGCTGTGCTTTTGGCACAGCCCAGGACATGGCTGGCTTTCTGGGCTGCGAGGCCTGGTGACTCAGGGCCTTGTGGGTCCCTTCCAGCTCAGGATAGCCTGTGATTCCATACCCAGCTTTTCATCTACCAGTACCCCCAGTCCTTCTCTGTGAGTCAATTCCTCCATCCCCAGCCAGTACTGACACTGGGGGTTGCCCAACCCAGGCGCAGCACCTTGCACTTTGTCTTGTACCTCATGACTGCTTTGGCACTACAGACTAGACCTGACTTACAAGTACAGGACCATCGTTTCTGCAGATTTAAGAACCTATCAAGAGTGCCCTGGCTGAGTACACTCAGCAGCAAGTGGCTCTCTGCAACCAGAAAAGCCCTCCTTGCAGTGCCCTGAAAGGTGATGCTGTACATTGGGAATGGGGGAGTGCTGGCGAAAGAAGAGAGAATCCTTTAACAAGATCTTACCTGTTGGATCAAGTCACTAGATGTTTTTGCACACTGAAACTTGAGTCTATATTAATGGTAATGAGTTCCCCTGGAAATCTAATTTCATCTTCTTAAGCTTGATTGTGTCATGTCTTGGATTAATAAATATCAAAGCTGTGATAGTGACAGAATTAACATTGCCAATTTAGGTCAGAATGAATATTTCCCTGAAAAGAGTCCAAAGCAAACAATTTATGCTGTGTTCAGAAACCTGTCAGAAAGAGCTTGGAATGTGCATTACTCCTTAACAGAAGTGACTGCAGACTTTATCCATCATAGTCTAGTCCAGGGATGCTGAAGTCACAAGAATTTATGGGGAGGGAAGAAGAGACCTATAGGCGTACATGAGCAGATGCAGGGATCCATTTTTCAGTGGAGGCAATACAGTCACTTAAACTAAGAAAACAAGTCATAAACAAAACCAGGCAGTGACAGCCATTAAAGGTCTGAATCATTACCATTCTGAATGCAGAATAAATAAGTAGTATTATTTAGTATGCAGAATAAGCAATAGGTAGGTATTTGTGAGTTTAATCAGTGATGGTGAAGCATCTTAGTTCTGAGCCATGCAAAATGTCACAAGAGACACCAGGCAAAATCCCAACCCAAAATGAAATTAATGAGACTTCTACCAGTGATTTCAGCTGGATTAGGATTTATTGCCTTTTTTTTCCCACCAATAATCTTGCACTGTAATTTAATTTCAGCAGTCTAATTCTGTTATTTAGAGCATATCTTGTCCCATTTGTATAGCATGACCACTCTATACCCACAGTAAAGTCAAATGGAATGAGTGTTGAAAAATGTGAGGAATTCTGGTACATTAAACAGCTCCTTAGGAGCACAGAACCAAAGCTAGACCAGGGAATTTATCTGCAGTTTGGCTTCACTGAAAAATTCCAATCATCTGTTCTAAATGTTGGCATAACCTTACATCTCCTCCTCCCTTTAGTTCAGATTTTTAAATGCAATGAACTCTTCCACAGTTTATTCTGAGAATGGAGAATTGCTATACTTCCATGGTGCTGTAATTGCTCTGTAATAGCTAATAATCATGCATCTGCAGTATCATAAGCACAGGATTGTAAAATCCAGTGCAAACAATTAGGTCCTCTGTTATATCTCAGAAAATTATTTCAGAAATGGGATGAGGCTCAGTCAGTCGTGCAGACAGATGCTATTTTGCATTTATTAATGTAGTGGAGGAGACAGCTTATCTAACCCTTTAGAGTTACCATCAGGTGTTTTAGGAGGTCTGTCAAAAACACTACAAAAGCTACCTACAACTTTGACACGAAAAGCAAAGAAAAATAGGGAGAAGAAAACTGGACAGGGGGAAAACAGATTTTCTCAGAAAACAGATGGCACTTACATATTTGCTTGTGTCTTTTGTGCTTTCAGTTTTGTTGCTTTAAACCACAGCACTGGAATTTGAGCCCTGCTGCCTTTTGGGGACTCTGGCATCAAGCAGCTCCTGTGGAATGTGCTGTGTGCTCACATCCTGGACTGCACTGGTTTGATCAAGGAGCAGCATTACAACAACTTTTTATTAGAAAACAGAATTTAAATGTAGTTTCAATACATTGATAGGTATTTGTTTTGCACATATACAGAACCCACAGCCGGCCGTTGCAGATCCATATGTCCCAGGACCTGTGAGGTTCCCCCACTGTAGTGTTGTGTTGGTTTACATAAACCATGGAATTACAGAATAATTGGGGTTGGGAGGGACTTTTAAAGGTCATCTAGTCCAACCCCCTGCAA
Source organism: Pomatostomus ruficeps (assembly GCA_013400735.1). NCBI lineage: Eukaryota > Metazoa > Chordata > Aves > Passeriformes > Timaliidae > Pomatostomus > Pomatostomus ruficeps. Next base: position 249,565 of record VYZT01025006.1, read on the forward strand.
TGAGCAGGGACACCTTTAACTAGATCAGGTTTCTCAGAGCACCAGAATCTCCAGAAGCTCAGGGCTCAAATCTTCCATGGGGAATTGGTTCATCTTCATTACTCTTTTTCTGTTGTGTTTTCCCTTGTATTTAGAGAGGCTGAGGAGCAAACAGTCACAAAAGAAAGTAAGGTTGTATATGAAAAAATAATTCTATGGGTTGCATTGCTCAATTTGAACATAATTATGATCTGACACCTCCTGCAATTGTTAAAGTCTCAGCAGGAATGGCACACAGGGCACTAATGAAAAAGGCTGCCTATGGCAAAAGAGACACATTCCTTTCAGCTCCTCTCCTGTTGCTGTTGTGCAGTGTTAGGAAGAGGGCTGGGTCTTGGGTTTTTTTTCATTTATTATCCTTTGCTGGCAGCCAAAAATAATCATCAGACCTGAAACACAATGGAAGCTTAGGGAAAAAAAAAAAAAACACATGACAGCAAAGGAAAGAAAGAATGCAGAAAATGGATTGAAGAGTTTGTATTGTGTGAGTGAACTTGAAAAGGGTGGATACAATCTGGACCTGGATAAGGCTGCCCTGTGAGAAGGACTGAAATGGCAAATATTGTGTGTCTAGATCAGTCTCCACTGATGCAGTGGGACTGGAAACACAGGAATTGTAACTGTAGTCTCAGGTCTATGGGAATGGCATTAGGAAAATGTCATATACAGTTGAAATTACACCCTGCTTGCAAAATTCCTTATTCTTTGAAAGTTTATACAAAAACCAGGATATAGCCGTCATAGGTCTCAGAGGACAGCTGTAGGTTTAGGTTTTATTTTCTCCTTTGCCCTGGGGAAATTTCCTATTGACTGTGGCTGACAGCTACACTACAGACCCAAATTCCTCATAAATCTTGTTCTGAGTCAAGTGCAGGCATCTTCATTTGCAACCACCTTCCAAAACCTGGCATCCTTGGGGATGCTGCTCTTCCCACAGCCACAGCACATGCTGAGCAAAAGCAAAAGGTGCCAAATGGGGCAAACATGACCATGCTGCCTCTGAAGAGGATGGGTGGGGAGCAGAGACATCTTTCACTGAAGAGGATTCTTCCCTCAGCTAGAAAAGTCAGATATTTCAAGGTCTGTCCCACTTCCTGAGTATGGGACGTATCACACTGTCTCTACAAAGCATTTGTCTGATTTTGATTGAAAGATCAACACTTAAAAATATTTCTTCTCTTCCCAGTGTGGGACATTTCCCTTGGCACATGCAAGCTCATTTCAGATAGACTATCTATTTACTGGCCCAAAATATTTTTTTGGGGTAACTGCTTTATAAGCTGCTCCCTAGAAACTTTTTATATAATGGTGTATCAATTAACATAAAAAGAAAATTTCTATCCTCCTACAAAGTTTTCCACTGTGAGCCTTTTTGGCTCTCACATGTAAAAATACCTTTTGAAAAAATCATTTTGCTGCTCAACTTATTGTGAATTGGTCATCCAGTGCTGGGAGTCCTATAAATGCAGTTGGAACAATAACATTGGACATTATACCTTAAACCCCTTTAAACAGGCTGGCATTCATATTTCTTGCAACAGAACCTCTCTGGTCTGACACGCTGAGCCTTGCCCCACCCTGTAGGAGGACTCGACCAGGGATTTGCCAGGTGAGTTTCTCAGGGCAGTCTGAGCAGCAGGTTGCTGCCAAGTTCAGCAGTTTGTACACCAAGGGCAAGGTTTAGTGTTTGCAAAGAGGTCATTTGTGCGTTTGCAGGGTATCCTGCCTGGCTTTCCTGTGCTGTTCAAGGAGGATGCAGAGCTCCTGTGTATCCTGTGTCACTCCTGCCATGGCAGACAGGATTTTCCAGTGTGGTGCCCACACACCAGCCGCTGAATCCAGCCCTGGCTGTGCATCACCCAAATCAATGAAGGCAAGCAACAGCTTTCCTTTACAAAGCTTTATACACTTCTTTATATCCCACATAATTATCTGTTGGTAACTACATTCTCTTCATGTTTCTCCCATTTGCTTTGGCTCATTGCTTTATTTCATACCCTCAGAACACCCCCAAACCCTGGCAGATAAGCATCTTCAGGCTTCATATCTCTAAGTGACAGATATATTTATTTGTTTTCTCAGTCTGAACCACAACACCAAAGATATCTTGCAGAGGCTTTGGCACAGAGAGTTCTGCTGAGTGTGATGGGAGTGATGCTAATCAGTCACACTCAACTTCTTATTAAGGCAGCCACTGACAATAATTACAGCTGACATTCTTAAGGCTTTTTATGGCCTTGGTGCAGCCTGAAGCTGCTATCACTGTCTTCTCTCCCTGTCACTTTTTTGGAGAGGTAGCTGTAGCCCATGTTCAAATGCCTTTGCTTTCTTAGCCTTTCTAATTTAAAAAGACTTCATAGCCCTCAGGTTAGGTATGAAGTTACTTGTTTTCTACATCTGCATTCGTGAGTCAGAAAAAATACTAAGGAGAGAAAAATTAAATAGTAGCCAGAAACAGCAAGAAATAGCTATATTGTGTTCTCCAGCACCATCTCCAATTAATAAATTCACTTTTAATTATTTTTCATCTTCATCTTTCTCGGCAACTTGTGAAATTAATTTCTTCAGATGTTGCAACTTTTGTTGCACTCCCATTTTGTCTATTTTTTGAAAATTATGCATTGCAGAGCAGAATATATGCTAGTTAGCAAGAATAATAATTTATCTTACTATAATTGCACGTCATCACCCATTAGTCAGTAACAATGATTGGCAAAGCAATTTTGTTTGCAATAAAACTAATTACTTACTACATCATTATCTGCTGTCCAGATACTTCTAAAAGCAAAAGCTGGGATTTTTTTAGCAGGCAAGTCACTGAAAATAAAACAAAATATCATGTGGAATATTAAAAATGGTATTTGAGTACATGAAAAATGTGAGTGGAAGCTGGCTTAGAATGATCATTTCCATTAGGAAATAAATAAAAGAAACATTCTTGCCTTTTAGTTAGCACTGATGGACTTCTTCTGGAGGATCAGCAGAGTAGTTTTAGCCAATCATAACAGCACAATATGTCAGGCAAAGAAGGAGATAGGTTTATGATTTCTCAACAAGTGCTCCTGAGTTCACCTTTGAAATGGAGCACATTTTTTAACAACGTTTCTCAGTGCTTTCTCTATTGCATCATCCAAATCAGTCATGTGCTGAAATGGAAAAGTTCTTAAAGGTGTTGTGACTAATTCCATCTCACTTGTAAAATAGAAACATTTTAAATATTGGTAGTAGCAGGTGACCGGGTGCCAAGACATCTGACAAACTGCATTTATTTCTCACTTTCTTAGAATACAGAATTAATGGAATTATATTGTTGTTCTAAGGGCCCCATAGAAAAGAGTCCATGCACTTTTTGGCACTTGTCACTGATATTTTACTAACTTCCCATCAAGTAATTTGGATGATGAAGATTATTCTCAGATGAGGAAAAATGTTGCATTCTCCCAAAGCCAAATAGTTTTTGAATGAATTGCAGTAGCACATTAGTTGCTCACAACAATTCCAATTTCCTGAACTCTTAAATGCATTCCAATGTACGCATTCAATGTATGAATATCTGATACAACATTATCCTATGAAATATTTAGACACATTAGAAAAGAAGATCAGAGAAAAACTAAGCAATTCTGGCATTTAATCCACAGCAACTCACTTCTCTTTCAAAATTTTTTTTTTTGAAAGAGACCATATTCACTAATATTCTGAACTTCTGTTAAGAAAATCTGTTACTGAAGAAGCAATATATTATTCATTTTCCTTCCTTATAGTCAGTGAATTAGCTTATTGTTGTTATGAAAATGATGAATCAAAAGGATTTCTCTTCCCAGTGAGGATTTCCAGTGTTAGTATTTTGCCCAGCTGGGAATATAAATTATTTGTATCTGCATATTCTGTTATTACTCAGAGGGATTATAGCAATAAGTACCTTCATCATCATCCAGAGGAATATATTCTTTCTCTAAATTAATGAAGATAACCTTGCTCTTCATTTTCACAGCTTCAGCGTAGCAAGGGCCCTGCCAGAGCCCACTTTGTTCAGAGGCACCCAGAAACTCATCCACAGAAAGGGAATTCCACGTGTAAAACAACCAGCAAGATTCATGGCTTTCATTAGGAAATCAGGTGGCAGGTGAATTTTCTTTCTGGGGATGGACTGACTCGTGTTGTTGTGACCCAATGCAAATTGCAAATATTTGTTAGACATGTGGCGCTCAAAATTTCTAATGAAAAATCTGCCTGAATTTTGTTCACTTTGAATGTTCACAAGGTATTATTCATATGAATGTGACACCTATAACATGGAGTAAGCTCTGCTTTTGCCTTGGCATGATTGCAACTCAAATAGAAGAACAAAAGCTAACAGAAACAAACAGAATTGAGTGAAAAAAACATAAGAAAAAACACTATTTTTTACCTGTAAAGGTTTCTGCTGCACAGCTATTCAAATATTCCTGTAAACAAAACCCCCAAACTACAAACACCCATAAAATGTTAATGAATAGAGAAAAAAAAGGGAAGAAATTAGAGTGAAACCAAACACCTGCTCAAAATTCATGTCCACATTGCAAACCTTGCTTTTCAGAATTCAGACAGCACAAGTGTTTTGCCACATCATGATCAAAGAACACCGAAGCCCTCCTTGTGTTACGTGTTTGTAGGGATACTGACCCATGGTATTCTGGGTGGCCAGCAAAGGATTTTAGAGAAATGCCAACAACAGCTTGATGTATTTATTAAAGCCTTCCTTAGTACTTGATAGAGAAAAAAATTGTGAACATGTTCCCGGTGGTTGAGGAGTTTGCTATTTTAAGAAGCTTGTGTAAAAAATACAATTTATTAAATAATTGTATTGCTTTTCCACTATTATGCTCTGGCAAGGTTGATATTAATCAGTGGTAGTCAAGAATTTAGAATAATTTAGCAACTAGGATGCCATCCTCTGTCCAGGTGCCCTCTGACAAAAGATCTTTATGCACAGTAGCCAGTCCTTCAAATAGGCTCTTGCTCTCCAAGGCAACTTTATGTACAGTGATTTTATCTCTAGCTTACAATTAGTGTGCTTTATCACTTAAGTTTCCTTGACCCACAAGTTTCAGGTGTTTGATATACTAGGAACCAAAATTTCCCAAGCATAGCCCTGAAGTCTTAGAAAATCTACCACAGCCTGGTCTGTAACTGCAGGTCAAGAATGTTATTTATATTTTGAGTTTATATTTTGAGTTGTTTTTTCCTAACAGTAAACACAAGAAATCTGTTTCACTACAGATTCGCTACAGCAAACACAAGTAATTGCTGTGTTGCTGTATGTTTGATTTCATTAAAAAGCACCCCTATGAATATTTATAAATTTAAACACGCAGAGTCACACATAAACAGTGTGCTGCGGTGTCACTCGTCTGCCAGGCTGTGCTGCCACGAGCGGGTCACTTGCCAGAGCGAGGTTCTGCGAGGAGGGAGCAGATGGTGCAGCCGACAAAGCAGAGAAAGCTGCTGCTCATGGCTGCTCAGTGCGTTACCCAGCAGAGCTGTGGTTGTGTTTCCTCCATAGCAGAGATTAAATCATTTGCTGAACTCTGAGGTTACTGGAGCTGCTCCAGCGCCCAAGAGCTCATTGGTGCCTTTGGACTCTTGACTGGAGTGTTTTGTTCCCGAGGATTGGAGAAGGGCTCCCATTCTTTGTGTGCATTGTGCACCGAACCTGTTCAGCGTGGCTTTGTAGTTTTTACATAGAAACGGATAGTCCTGGCTTTAGGGTTTTCATTGCTCCAGGCAAATTGGAATAAGCCCCACCATCACTCGTGTTAAATGATAGGATTTCCCGAATTGTGATGGATGAAGTTGCTACGGTATCTGGGAACCGTAATGCTTTCTTTTGAGCGATACCAGTGAAAGGAAACATCCTTTCCTGGATGGGAATGGGTTGATGAAAGCATTGCAGCCCTCTAAGAAATTCAGTCAAAGGAAAAATCTGATAATAATAGGAGATAAATTTAATTAGTGAGCTATTGTGAAAGAAACAGCAGACTCTGGAATATGCTGGATGCTCTTGAAATGCTTGAAGACAGTTTTTCTGTTCTGAAACTTGCAAAACTTATTAGAATGAGTCAATTTTGAATTAGATTTGAACTGATGAAAAAGAATTGGTTAAATTCTCTTCATGGGGTATTCCACTTCCATTGAAAATATTTTTATGTGAAAGTGGTCAACCATATCTTCGTTTTAAAATAGCATTTTAATTAATATTTTATTTTACAATGACATAATTGTTTGCCTTGCTTAATCTTTGAGAAATTAAAATACTATATTTTCAAAATTACTTCTTATATTGCTTACATTTTTGTCTCACTCCCCTCAATAAGAATATTTGAATAACCTGCCTTGTAAAGCAAGCAGCCAAAATTTTTATTCCATGACTCTGAAATAAATAAATAAAAATATTAATTTGTTATTGTCTTAAACATTTGGAAGTGAGGATGCAAGATAAGAGAAAAGATAAGATAAAGAGAAAAGTGATATATCAAACCAAAGGCGTGTGAAAATACTTTTTTACCCTAGCAGAGCAAGAAGTCTAAAACTTAGGAGATTTTGTTTAAAGAAGTTTCTTCTCCCAGCATACCCTCTAAAACCTTATGTATCAGGAACCTCCTGAGCTGGAGGTGATAGTATGAATTTTTTCCCATGAACTTGTTTCCTTTGGTTTCTGTAATTTTTAGCACCCATAATGTACTGCAGCCAGGAGCTCTGCAACTCGAACATGAAATGTAAGAAAAGCTGCTTTTCTGTGGATTTTATTTTTTGTTATTCTGCTCACAGCTAATTGCAGTTGATGTCTCTTAGTTCTTGTGCTGGAAGAGACGCTGGATAATCAATTCCTTTTTGCCTTTGCCAAGCCTCATTTTCCAGACCTCTATCAAAACCTCCTTCAGCTGTCTTTTCTCCAGCAGGACAAGTCCTTTTCTACTCAGTCAAAGTAAGAACAGAATTCGATGTTCCTTTTCATCTTTGTTGCCCTTCTTTGAGCCTTTTTGTAGAGGAGGATGAGAGCTGTGTGACATGGGTTTACGCAGGAACAAAAATGTTTTCTGTTTGTTCTCTATTCTTTCTCTAATAACTCTTGGCATGCTATTTCCTTTTTTCAATCTTTCTGAGCTATGGAAAGTACCTGAACTACACATCATAACCCCAGTCTCATTACCCAGTTACTTTGCTGAACACAGATCTCTTATTTTAATAGGCAAAATAATTTTATATCCAAAATCACCTTTTTTTCACCCATGTGCATTGCATAACATTTACACAGATTGAATTCTATTTTTCCATTTTGTTTCCCAGGTCCAGTTTTGCAGTATCCTTAGGCCAACATTTGCAGCAATCATCTTTTGATCTCACAACCTCAGAACTGTATTTTCAGCAAAATTTTTCATGCGTATTAAGGAATTTATTTTAAAAATTTGGGATAAACTCCTAATTTGATGGTTTTGCATTGCATTTAATGGCTTGTAGTTCCCTTGATCATTCATAGTCATTCTTGAAAATTTGTCATCCTTACTGTTTGCCACTTTCTTGCTCTCAGATATGAAAGTGAGTTTAAGAGACACTTTATGCACCACTAACAGTTGTTCACTTTCTGGTCCTTGAACTCCTTTTGAATTCTTAGGTAAGTGCTTATTGATGCAATTTGTCCCTGTCCAATTTTGTTGTTTGCTCTGTAAAATGTATTGACACCTCAATTTGAATCAGATCTTCAGTGAATGCCCAGTAATGAAGGGTTCCAGTGCAGAAACCTCCCCAAGCTCTTCCACGACAAATATAAAGGCAGAAAATTAATTTCGTTTTCTGTTTGCACTTTTTTCTCTGAGTGCTCCTTTTGTACCTTTATTATTTATTGACTCTAGAGACCTTCTGGGAGGCTTTTAACTCCTAATGTGTTTGAGGGACAATGTGTTAAGTGTATAAAAACTGCTGGTAAATGCTTTTCAATTACAAACTTTTTCTGGTCTCTCTTTCTGTGTCTCTTACATTCAGCTTGCCAACAGCTGTATTTTGTGTTTTTCTCATTGAGAACAACCTTAGATTTTCTGAAAGCTACCACTCAACCTGAATGACCTCCCTTCCCCAAAGTGTAGTCAGACTTTCTTCTTCTTTTTTCCCTTTCTCAGATGATTTCTGAAATGTGATGTGCATTTGCTTTATGCCTAAAAATGTCCTTACAGTGCCTACCTGCAGGCTGCAAAGATTTAACTCCAATACCTTCCTCTTAGAAGAAATTTAAGCCCAAGATTATAAAAATACTTAAAACTCTAAGAAATTATTTTGATCATCACATCCATATACATTTATGGAAAACTAATTCTCTGTGTGCATTTGTGGCTGTCTGGAATTCAATAATCAGCAGTAGTTTAGTTTGAGGGTCAGTTTAGAACAGCTGTGTACTTAATATTGTGCTTATATCAGTAGTACCTCAATGTACTCACATTAGAGAAGAATATTTTTCCTTCTCAGTTGAATTTTGCATTGCCCATTGCTCAATTATTTCAAAAAGTGAGGATTACAGCACATTATGTAACAAGCTATTAAATTAAAGCTTCTTCCTCTCTATTTTATTTTATTTTATTTATTTTATATGTTGGTAGTGCTGAACCAGTTAATTCAGGAATGGGGAACAATCATACATTCAGAGTCTAGAGAACTTTGCACCAGATGAAAATTTGATTTATGATGTTTCCTTAAAAAAATGAAAAGGGATAAAAAGAACTAGGGGTGGGGTGGAGTAAGATGGATGGATGGATGGATGGATGGATGGATGGATGGATGGATGGATGGATGGATGGATGGATGGATGGATGGGGTTTTTACTTTTTCTGAGACCTTCCTTCTGGGCAAACACATCTTGTTACAGTGTTGTGCAGAAAATACCATGCTTAAAGCTTTGGTAAATTGAAAATTTAAAATGAGAGAAGGAAAAGCAGGAGGTCTGAAGTTAGGTAATGTGGTATCTCCCATCTTGTGTAGCCAAATCCTGATGTGAATTAACTTTAAATTACTTTTGGAAATTAGTATATTGAAAAATTAGAGCTGTTTAAGATTTGGGAAATGGCCATTCATTTTATCTCACATTGAGTTGAAGAGGCTGACATTGAAGGTCCTGGGTCAAAGCACTCAGGGAGAGGATTCTGGTAAATCCCTACCCAGTGACAGCAGCACTTTGGTTACTCAGGAGGGCTCAGCTGGCTCAGCATAGATTCCCAAGACTGGTCTGATTTTAGAGTTTTGCTAGTTGGATTAGTTAAGCTGGAAAGTTATCTTAGCTTAGAGCAGGTTATTTGCTTCAGATGATTCGTTTCAACTTTGTTTAAAATGTTTTGTGAGTTTTTTAATTGCTGTTTTCCCTCCATCAATCTTGATGCATTTCCCATATGAAAGTTTGGACAAAGACGGAGAACTTGGTTTCCAGAGAGGCTCTTCACAAGAATCTCCACTTTCTCTTTTACATAAGTGCATGATTAAACAGATCACAAAAAGCTCTAACATTGTTGAGGATGAATGTTGAGGTATGATCCATGCAATCAATACCTCTTGTAATGGCAGTTTCAACACTAAAAACAAGTGCCAAAATCAGCCTCAGAGCTCCCTCAGTCAAATGGAGAGTGAAAATATATTTCTGCCAATGGAGAAAACATGTTTCTAAAAAGGCAAGGAGGTGATTCAAAACCTCCAGAGAGTTCTGTGGCTAAATCCCAACATTTTTCTTGGAAAATATATTCCATAGCAGAACAGCCATTTGTCTTAACACCCCATGGCTGCCTACAAACAAAGTGTTCTGCCAGTGACTGGCACAAGCTTCAAGCTGCAGCCAGAAATCAAACTGGTCCTTTTTATTCTTTCCTGATTTGTTATTTTTTTCCAGTCTCTCAAGGGCACATCTCATAGTCTGGATGAGAACACAGAGAAAAGCAGATGGCAACACCATTTGCAGCCTGAGTGACAGCAGAGGATGCCAAAATGCTGATGAATGGCCTCATCCCCTCACAAATCTTGGTTAACTCAGCTCTACTCGATGGTGTAGCACTGTCTGAGGACCCAGAAGAGGGCAGGCACCTCTCCAAAGACTAAAGGCATGATCCCAAAGGGATCTGCAGGCTTTGTTCAATGCTGTGCACCCTAAAAACATCTCTGCTATAGGAAAAGGCTGGGGCAGGTCACTGACTATGCTGCAGCTTGGGAATTTAGGAGGGGAACTCCAGCACCTTCCCACACCTCTGCTCTAGAATGTGGCTTGTAAGGAGAGGATTTAAAGAGGCCGTTCAGCTGTTTTGCTGTTCTAGGGCTGCCTTTCTTCCCCAGAATGTGGCAAACCTCCAGACCGTGCCCATCTGAACATGTTCCAACTACTCCAGAGCAGCCTAGGTGGGACTGGCTGTACTCAGGAGCACAGGCAGAGGAAGAGCTGCTGTCATAGGGGTCTGGATAGGAAGAAACGGAACCCAGGGAGGACTAATTTTACCCAAAAGCTGTTATCAGCAAAATATTGGATGAGATGTTGGAAACCTAATGGTTGCCATGGAGTCTGGCACACAGAGGAAGGGTTCTGTGCCTGGTTTATAGGACAGAGACTTCTATTGCAAGGTGTACCTTTGTGCTTCAATTAATAATATAGCTCCTCTCAGTAAATATGGATCTCTTCGATGGACGTCCTCTTCACCTAGTGCCTGTTCTTACATATTATCCAGAAGGGATATAAATAATGGACATCCCTGAGCCACCTGGTGCAGCAGGACAGCCGAAGCCTGTGAGGCAATGACACATGTTTAGATAAGCTTTTCACCCAATGTGTGATCCCAGAGCAAGGTCAGATCTCTTATGGGATAAAGGGCATGGGATTCGCCAGGCTAAATTGGCCAATAATGGCTGCTTCAGAGGGAGGGAAGAAATATGAAAGAGAATGAGCAAGAAAACTTTTTTACTTCTTCAGGCAGTGAATCACACAGGGGTGTGCATGAGGAGGATGCCCACAGGCAAAGATGGTTATATTAATAGTTATATTAATGACACTTTCTTCATCAGCATTTGGATCTGATCTTCTTGTGCACTGACAGGGCAGAGTTCCCAGAAACACCACCCTGCAGCCCATGGTGATGGGCAATACAGGAATGTCTGCTCTTGTATCCAGCTGGTAAAATCTTCCTGTCCAGGAGGTTCTGCACTGCTGCAGTCCAAGTGTGGTACTGTGGTGTGGGAGGGCACTTGGCAGCATGGTGGAGTGCCTGTCAGGAGATGGTGGTCCCCATCTTTCAAAGCAATATTGCTCTTCTTCCAGGGAAAGCCATGTAAGCTCAATATTATATTAAAAACTATTCCACTGATTGGTTTTGCAATATCTTTCTTCCTGAAGGAGATGGTCCAACCTTCTTGGGATAACACTTTCTTATGAATTTGCCTATTAAAACTTTCTCTGTAAGGTACTTAATATGGAATAAAAGCAGAACCAGACACCTTAAAATCTTTTAATTGCGTGTATCTCTGCATTTAATGTTTTTACTTTTGCTTATCACAAATCCGCATGCAGTGATTTTAATGATAATTATCTTGAATACTTGGTATGAATTGCATGGTTAGAAAATTAGAACAAATTGCCATTTAAAGTAGTCCTTCATAATTGATAAAAAATGTACTTTTGTGTCTTGTAACCCAGAGGCCAAAGTCAGGAGATGACCCAGAGGTTTTGAGTTTGTTTATATTTGTTCCTACCTTTTCTCAATGTTGTACAAATATCAGATGATCATTTTTCCCACTAGAAGAAGGAAAAAAGATCAGAATAGCCAGAGTAGCTGCATCATTTCTGTCTGGGTAGGATTCACATATGAGGAGATGATCACCACAAAAAAAAGGCATTCAGACATCTGAACATTATCACTGGGGACCAACCTGCTGTGATCTTTGAGATTGTCTAAACCACTGATCCCAAAATTCCTTCTGGTTTATACAGACACTGTGGCCATGGACATTCTGAAAGTAACTGGAGGAGAGTTTCCCCCAAACCTTCTAGGGGACAGTGTCCCACTGACTCTACGTTTTCATGCTGTTTTTCTCTTCTTGCAGAGAGAATTTAATCAACTGATCTTTACCATGTCCTACTCTCCCAGGAGAAGGTTCCACTCTTTACTCAATCAGACCCTTTCCCTTGGTCTTTCTGATATCTGCAGTCTACCAGCATCATAAATTCTAGACTGCTCCCATTCCTCTCATAGCTGATATTTATTTATAGCTGAATTTTATGTTTTTGCCTCTCATACATGATTTTTATCCTGTTTTCATCAGAAGGCATACTTAAATCTCCATCAGTCTTCTGCATCCTTTCTGCTGTCTTCTCACATTCTTAATAGCTGGCTTGAAGATAAAATTATCAAACTGTAACGTGACCTTATTCCCTGCTTTTGCCTATTTTTCATTTCTCCTTTCTTCCCTCTTGACTCTGATTGAAAAACACCATCCAACCTCTGCACTTTATTGCATTTCATCACATCTGCTGACCATTCTTTCATTCACTGTCATGTTACTGCAGCCTTAAGTTTCTCTTTTACTTCAGTTTTATTTTTGCAATCTTTATTACACAATCCTGCTCTGGTATTTTCTACTAAAAACAAGCAATCTCACGCTTTAGCGTACTTGCTTCTGTAGAGACCAATTTCCCTTCCCATTCTCATTTATCTTTATTCTTATTTACCATGCTGTTTTCAATTCCCTCCATTCCATGCTCAGACCTGTTAGTTCTGCCTTGTATCCTTTGCACTCGATCAATTCAAAGCACTCACGCCAAAATTTTTAATGGCCTGTTCTTAGCCAAGTCCCAGAACCTGTACTCTGTCTTCATCTCCGTGACCTGACAGCTGCCTTCAATACTGCCACCATTCTCTTTTTCTTGAAATATTGCCTTTCCCTGATGATTCAATTTTCTCCTAGTTCTCCTCCAAGCTATTTATTCACTCATTCTTTCTCCACAGGATTCCCTTTTTAATTCCACAAACAAAACCATCTTTTTACTCTATGATTACATGATCTACATCTCAATTCCATCTGTCTCTCTTCTGTTAAAAAGTAAAATTTCTACTGTCTAGTTTTGTGTCTTGAGGATGTGTAGTCACCTAATCTCCTTCTGTCCCCTTCCAGTACCTCCCTGCCACCTCATTTCACACACAGGTTATAGAAGTTTTTGTGTCTGGAGCCTCCTTTTGCTCTTTCTCTGCAGTAAGGGATCCTCATCCCTGAGGAGGTTCTTATTATGGAAATTGGGACAACAGTAAGAGGTGTTAACCACAAAACCTCAGCTTGTGGATTGTGTGCAGCCTGGTGACCAGACCCTTTTGAGGGAAATTTTCACTTAAGCACTTTTTGGGGAACAAAGCTTGCAAATTTTTTGCCGTTTGTGTCTTCCACAACAGTTTTACAAAGGATGGTGCATCCTTGGCATCTCTGTACTACTGGGTATGCACTGCTCTTCTGAGAGGCCTTTGTGTCATGTTTTTCTTGCATTAGACTGTTACCAGTCATAGGTCTGAGAAGTGAGGTCAGTTGGGGTGATTTATAAAATTTTAGAGTTTTTTTCCTTTCTTCTGCTTTCTACTTTTATCAGAAAAAAATGTACTTACATCATAGCAGAAATATAAACTAAGGCATAAAATTATCCTGAGAGAAGAAATTGCAGCCTAAACCCACAAGAGGTCTGAGATTTTATTTGTTCCTTTGTTTGAATGACCTCTTGCTGACAAATTCAGGGGTCATTACTGTGGAAACTTTCAGGCAAAAGTGATGTCACCAGAAATCATTTTAATGGAGCTTCATCTTCACATCCTATTGATTTATCTGCTAAGTATGAAGGGAAATCAATAAGCAGAATAATTTTCACATCTTTTAAACATCTACAGTAGCCAAAAAATATTGTCCGGTGAAGACATGAATCATTGGAAAGAAAAATCATCGCTGTTGATAGGCATGAAAACATTTCTTTATATTAAAAAGGTGATTTTCATGTCTTGCCTACCAGCTTTTGTTTGATGTATTTGTACTAAAGGGGAATTTCACATAGTGACAGCAGGGATAAAAATACTGAGGTTTCCCATATTATAAAGAGAGATTTACAGAGGGTGGAAGAGAGGCCCAGTAGCCCAGGAGGAATACAGAGAATTTGTCCAAGCATCCATGGATAAGGTTAGGAAAGTTACAGCTCTTACAGCGTTAAATATGGCCAGAGACGTGAAGGGAAAAAGAAGAACTTCTATAGGTACAGCAGTGATTAAGGGAAGACTAGGGAAAATGTAGGCCCTGTCTAGAATCCAACCAAAGACCTTGATCACCTGGGATAAGGAGAAGGCTGAAGGAGGTTGGAACTATATGATCTTTAAGGTCTCTTCCAACCCAAATCACTCTGTGATTCTATAATTTCATCTAAATCCATATAAACTAATTAATCGCAGAGTCATAGAAGAGTTTGGGTTTATTACTGAGTCCAACCATGTTTGCTTACTGAAACAGAAGACCTCAACTGGCTTCTTTGCTGCTTTTAAATTAGAAACCTCATTCCATAAACTGCTAATGGAGAGAAGATAGCTCTGGAATACTAATTCAGGGAACCCAGTTTAGGAGCACATTTCTTACCGTGGCTTATTTAGGGAGAGCAAGACGCAGGGTTCTTACTGGTAGTTGTATTTCCTTCCCTTCCACCCGGCTGCTTCAGTGGCATTGCATTCTATTACAATAGAGAACTGCAAAATAAAACAGATCATTAATTATCCCATAAACCCATTCAACTCCTAGACAAAGGTGTAAATTAAAATTTTGAAATTTTTTATTTGCATGGGAAGTGCTTTATGTTTGCTGCCATTTCTTTCCTCCAGGGCTAATTTCGATGTAGTAATCAGTGGGAGTAATGCTCCTGAGAAACAACAGAGAACAGTGGTTTTCCAGGTGAATTACAATGCGCTGGAAGATGAAAAAAGGTATTTTGTGTTTTTTGGAAAATACAAGATAAATGTTTACTTTCTGAATGATGCTCTGTCTGATTATCTGTAAAGATTAAATTAGTGTGGTTTGGTTATTTAGTGATCAATATCATCAAAATTGCAATAAATTAAATATTATGTTGTATATTTTTAATTATCAAAAGCTTCTTTATTAATAATCCTAAATATGTTTCCAAAAAATATTTCTTCCACCTTCTTCCACCAAACAAGTGACACATTTTTCAATGTTTTCAGATTGTTTATTTGAGTGGTCTGTACTTTATGACACCTCATAGAGGCTGAGCTTTGCTGCTTGTTACTTGAGAAAGGTCAAATCTGTGTTAAGGTTTCTTAAGTAAGTCACAGAGCTGCTTTGTTGTTATAAATATGCAAAAAGCATTGTAGGTGTGTGATTTAGCTGCAATATTTGAATGCTGTTACTGACAAATTAATCTAGTCATGCCAGATAGTGGGAAAAAGTAATTTTGGCCAACTGGCTCCCTTGGGTGCCCATTTCTTTTCGTCACTCAGTTCATGGAAACTGGTCTTCACCTCACTCATCACACTTTCAATGAAAAGCAATAAAACCAAGGAAGTTTGATTTGCAGGTAATCATAGATTGAAACTTTGAAGTCAAAGGGCTGCTTCATTCTGTCAATGAGCTGTCAGTTTGTCATCTCTCCTAGCCAAAGGTGACATGGCCCTCTGAGGGGTG
>VYZT01025007.1:2224-20997 GCA_013400735.1 Pomatostomus ruficeps
CCTGCCCAGGGTCGCTGTAGATCGATGTGCAGCTCATCCTCCTGCGGGCTCTGCTGAGCTGCCTTCCCCAAAATCTCGTGTCTTGGAACTGCTCCAGAGGTGAAGAGAGAGGCCACTTGTGCTGCACCAGCAGTGATTTAATTCCGCTGAGCCCAGCGGGAGTGTTTGGGTTGTCATTTTTCCATGGGGCACGGCAATAGGTCTGAGAAACCAGGCTCTGTCGGTGTTACGTGGGGAAATTGCTGTGTTGAACACTTGGGGAGTAAATAAATCCCAAAGCAGTGTTGTTCCTGTGTTTCTTCTGGAGATTAGCATAGCAGCTTAGAATTTGAGAAGATCTGAGAGAGCCTACTGTTAATGCAAATAAGGATATCTGCATTTTGACATTAACGAAAATACATTTTGCTCTCAGCAGTTTGATACTTATCTCTAATCAGTTCAGCTTGCCTGCTAAATCCGTTGCAACTGCACCAGTTTTAATTGGGTGATACAGATGCTTTCTTGTTCTCACCCCTTGTAGTGTGACAAACACGCACGTGCCTCCCTTCCCCGCAGGAACTCTTGCATTTCTTCCTGCTGCACGGTTCAGAGAGGCTGCAGATCTCTGGAAAAGGAATGTTTTTAGTCCCAGCAGTCCTTCTGCAAGATGAGGTCCTGGTGGTGGTGCCAGGATCTCCTTGGGTGACTTGTATGGAATCTTTATTTCAGCAGCTCGCAGCTGGACAGTCTGCATATATAATATACAATATAGAATATTTTATAGATCATATATATAATTGCAGTAGCTATTCCTGCCCTTTGCAAGGTCCTGTGCCTCAGGGCACGGCTGCTCCTGGGGAAATAACCCTGCAGCTGGTTGGGATCAGCCCTTTGGGAACTTCTTGGGAAAGCAGCTGAGCATTGAGTAGATCCTGGAAAAATCAGAACCCATCTGAGGAGGGATTCAGAGAGATTTAACAGAGTCATTTGAACTGAGGCGGGTGAGGTGCAGTTGAGTATAAAAAGTGACAGAAATGCGGGTCAATGTGTGATTTAGGATTGTTCTTTTTGGCTCTCTTACTGTATTGCTCATGCCTGTTTTCATGGTCCTTGTCACCGTGGGTTTGTGCTTCAGAGAAAACCAATAATCACATTTTTTACATTTTATACAGATAGTAACCTGAACGTGTGCAAGGAGCTTGAACACCTGTAATTATTGTAAGATCCAAAACACCCCCAGCACCTCATGCCTTAATCTCTGAAAAATAAAACCTACGGGTAGCCATGGTTAGGAACATTAAAGGCACCAAGACTTGATTGTTTTTCCCAAGTACTTTGTAATTACTCAATAACGGTGTTATGTGAGCATAAAACAGGGGTAATGGCTCTAATATTATCCTGGTTAAAATTACAAAATGCAGGGTATTTATGCCTGCACCCCAAAATTAATTCAACTGACTTCATGAGAAATTCAGCAAAACTGGCTGATTATTGGAGCTTCTGCTTTAAGGGAAGCAGGTCGGAATGATCAATCTGAAATAAATGAGGAAAGTTTTCTCACTGTAAAATAATTTATATTGTACCAGTCCAAACAGTCCCTGTTTCAGCTGCTCACGTGCATAATTCCAGCAGTTGGTTGAAATTGCAGGGGTTGGTCAGTAATTCCTGTACCTCTCCAGTGCAGGTATCCTGGAGCCTTTCAGCTTTATCAGAACTTTGGTTTTTCAGACAAATTGAGGGTGCTTTAACTGCAACTCTGTTATTTTTCATGGTTAATTTGATGGTTTTACTATGTTCCAGAAATCACTTCATTTTAACTGATGAGGCACAAAGAACAAAACAGCACAACATTTTGGCTGCTTCATTCAATACCTTAATTAGTTTGCAGTTCTGTACAGTTCTCTAAAAATATGGTGATCCCTGCATGTCACTGAAAAATAGCTGTGCTCAGAACTGTAACTCAGAGGAAAAACTCACCCTCCTTTTATTTTAAAACTGCTGGAACTGTAGTTACCTGACTCCTTTTCCATGGGAAAGTCACAGAACCGTGGAATGGGTTGGGTTCACAGGGATATTCAAGCTCATTCAGTTCCAACCCCCTGCACAGGATTCCATTACATTTCTCCATTGGAAGGAGTGTATTTTAAATTGTCCTCTGCAGAAGAAAGATAAATTTTCTTAGTTTTTTAGTCACGAAAAAGAGCTTTTCACAATTTACAGCTTTTCAGAAGTGTGAGGTTTTGTTTCTTCTTTAGCTTTGCCTTTACCTGCAAAAAACCTCTCACCATTATTATTTTTCCCCCTCAGGCATTCAGTTCCTGTTTCAGTACTCCAATATTTTCCCCCTTTGTTCTCTCCTCTTTTCTTCGGCTGAGATTTCTCTCTGACTTAATCTCATTACAGCTGCTTAAATTGAAAAGGTTTTTTTATCATTGTTCTGGACTATGGAGAAAATGGTTAAGGGGCAGCTTTGGAAACAATGCAGTTTTATTTATATTTTCTACCTGGAAAAGTGAGAGACGCAGAACTGTCAGATGCTGCCAAGGCGAGGAAATCTGAGGCAGCCTTGACCAAACTCTGGCTTAGCCTTTCACAGCCTTATTTCTCAACAGTGGCAGCCTAATCCATCCCCGTGTTTTGGTTTAGTCTGAAGGAAAGAGCCACACGAGCGCCGGAGATGCCATTTATGAAGTTGTCAGTCTGCAGAGGGAATCTGCTAGAGAGGAGGAATTACTCAGCCCGACCAGTGGAGGAGGGCCCATGTCGTCCCAGGAGGATGAGGCAGAGGAAGGTAAGGATGAAGCAGCGCTTGCAGTTTCCATGGATAGCTCTGCTGTTAATTTACTCATTTAATTCTAAATGGAACTGTGTTGGACAAAAAACCAGGGATTTTCTATCACCAGGGATTTTCTCCGTGCAATAATAATATTTTTACCAAGCTATTGTTGGGATGTGTTCCAATAGCAGCAGCAGAGAACGTGTGTCCATCTTCCTGTGTGCTTCCAGATCATTCCTGAGGCACCCACAAGACAGAAAGTGTTTCTCAGAGGTGTCTTCTTCTAAGCAGAGGGTATTTGCCTTTCTTCTGAGCAGAAGTCACCTGCCTTGGAGGTGCTGTGCTGCTCAGGAGGACAGCATGAACTTAGGCATTGAAATGGCAGCTTTTAAATGCCTGTTTGGAAAGAAAAACCAAATAAATATCCCAGACGTGGGGATTTTCTCATCCCCCAGCTGCTGAGCGTGGGATTTGTTTTCCCTCACTTACATCCAGGGTTTATTAGAACATCTCCTGGCTCAGCTGGGGTTGCTGCAGTCCACGGACCCCGTGTGTTCGCCTACCCCTTCCACAGCTTGCAGCACCTCAGGAGATTGCCCACTGCTGGTTTAGGGGTTTTTCCTCTGTGGGGGGTATTTTTTGGGGTTTTTTTCTCTATTTGAAGGCCCTGGGGCTGCTGTTGTCTCTGGCCCCCGAGGCTCAGCCCGTGGCATTCAGAACAGGCTTTCTGTGCCATTTTTGACCTGGATGTCTGAGCTACCCCGACTTGTGATGGTTTTACCAAGTCACTCTCCGGATTTCTGGCACTGTTCTGTCAGTGCTGTAAAAAGTCTCTCTGACTGCTGAGGGAAACTCCTTCCTTGGCTCTCAGCTGTGGGTTTGGCTGGGAGCTTGTGCAGTGGGGTTGGCACGCTGGGCTGGGCACAGCTGTGGTCAGTCTGTCCCAGTCCCAAACCAAACCCCCCACACAACCCAGGTGACCCCAAGCTCCCCAAACCCACGCTCAGGAGCTCCTGGAGCTTTGGTTTGGCTCCTGAAAGGAGGGATGGACACAGCCCAGCAGGGACCGTCCCCATTTGTGTCAAGTGCCACTTCTGAATAGCAAAAATACAATTTTCTCCAGAGGAATCCTTCTGTTCCATGGGTGCTGGGATTGCTCTGCTGGTCATGGCAAGGATTGGTTCAGGTTTGGCCTCTGGAACTCGGGGCTGAGTGTGGTGCAATTCAGCTCCTGGGGTTCCTTTCCTTGCTGGGTGTGTGAGTTGTAGAGCCACACTGATTTCTGGGACTTGTTTGACAGGGTAGAGCTGAAATATTCAATTATTTTTTTTATATTGCTGTTCTTGGAAGAATCAAACTGTTCCAGGCTGTGCTGAATGCAGCACAATTTGAAATAACTTAGCTACTGTCCTTGTTTGTGTCCCAGAATGGCTTTGTCTTATTTCAGAGTAAAACTCTTCCACCAGAGTGTGAACCCGAGGTTAACTCTGGTTTGGCCCCCTAACGCTGGTTTCCAGATTTGAAATGTCGATTACTTCCTGAGAGGAGACATTAAAAATATGATGCTGCTCTGTTCTCATGGAAACCACTCCGAGAGTTCTTCATCCTGCAGGATGTGCAGGTTCAATGAGTCATTTGCAGTTGTTCTAAATAAATCTCTTCATTCTGTTTTTTTTTTTCTTTTTCTTTTCAGGGTACTAATTATGATGATGGAAAAAAACCCCCTTGAGTTTACAATGTCTTGTCTTAGCCTTGGAAGAAAGCTTTTTCTTTTTTTTAATGTTAAGTGTCATAGCTACCTGGCTTTACAAGTTCTTTTTACTTTTCTCTTTTTTTTTCTTTTTCTTTATATGCCCACTGAATATTCCTGAATTGATTTCAAAAGCACTATACACTGCATTTTTCCTGTGTAAGAATGCACTGTTCCTGGTTCCTGTGTCCTCTGCATGCACACAGCTCTCTGGGATGTCCTGTGCCATGAGTCTGCCAATAAAGATGCTCATAAAAAAATACATTTTTTTTCAATACTCTTTTCTTTGTTTGAATGAAAGGCCAAACACGACACCTGCTGCTAATACAACAATTTTAAATAATCACTGTACTAAAGTTAGGCTTCTTATCTTTCAGCAACTGCACTCAGAAAATGGACATCAAACATTCATTTCTAAATAACATTCTTAGCTTTTAATATTTTTCTCAATAATTTCAATAATTTAGCTTGATTTTTGATGTGAACCGCTATATAAAAAATTCAGACCTTTGCTAAGGTTGTGCAGTTGTTCCTTAGAGACCTTTCACTTTTGGGTTTTAATTACTAATATTGTGATAGATATTTGGTTTTTCTCATTGATTATATCAAAGGTGGGAGTAGATTCTATGTAGAAATGTATGAATTACCGATGATAAACTGTGCCAAACCCTCAGCTGTGGTTTCCCTGCCCATTCTGAGGTGTGAGCTTCTCTAACAGCGATATTTGGTTTTTCCTCATTGATGATAACAAAGATTGGAGTGGATTCTCGTCACAAATCCATAAATGACCAATGCGTGGCCCCAGAGCTGTGCCAGCCCCTCAGCTGTGGTTTCCCTGCTCTTTCTCTGAGGTGTCAGCTCTTTAACGCTGATTTTTGGTTTTTCCTCATTGATTATCTCAAAGGTGGAAATAGATTCTAATCTAGAAATCCATAAGTTACCAATGCACAGCCTCAGGTGTGGTTTCCTTGCCCGTTCTGAGGTGTCAGCTCTTCTATCACCGATATTTGATTTTTCTGATTGATTATATCAAAGATGGGAGTAGATTCCAATTCACAAATCCATAAATTATCAATGCCAAGCTGTGCCAGCCTCTCAGCTGTGGTTTCCTTGCCCGTTCTGAGGTGTCAGCTCTTCTATCACCGATATTTGATTTTTCTGATTGATTATATCAAAGATGGGAGTAGATTCCAATTCACAAATCCATAAATTATCAATGCCAAGCTGTGCCAGCCTCTCAGCTGTGGTTTCCCTGCCCGTTCTGAGGTGCCAGCTCTCGGTGCCTGTGGAAGGGGTTTGTGTTTACAAGGCTTCCTCCCCTGAGCAGCGTTTCCTTGGCTTTGTCACCCGTGTGGGAGCAAAATTCCTGAAAAAAATCCTTCTCCACCCTCTTATTCCGCATGAACCATTTGTGCATCACATTCAGATGGTGGCTCAATCTGATGGGCACTGCACGAGGGCAGAGTCATCTCCTGGGTGCCCAGTGCAGGTTTATTTTAAACATTTCAAACTAATTCTCATTTGATATGGCGGCGATGCAGGGCCTGTGTTGGAGGTGTGTGACACAGAACAAAGTGCTGTAGAGGTAGAGCATGTGAGATCTATGTAAGGATGTAAGATGGGGTTTCAAATGAAGGATTTGTTATATTTAACAGATAAAAGCTCCTTTTGGCTGGCCATTGCAGGCAGCCAGCAGCAGGGCTCTCAGTACAGGTGTGGGTCCTGGGGGGATTTTTGCACAGTGAGAGCCCATCGTGGTTTTCACAGTGAGGGAAGGGCTGTTCCAGCCTTTCCCAGAGCTTCTCAAACACAGGGGCTGGGATCCAGATTCTGCCTCACATAAAGAAGCCATTAAATTCACAGCCTGTTTGCAGGGTAATCAGATTTTTTTGATTTGCTGGCATTAGGTTTCCCTTGAATGATTCTCAGTGAAAAATCCGTGTCTTACAATTAATAAGAAGGAATGAGAATTAAAGTAGTGGTTTTTTCTCTTACTGGTTTGCTTTTAGTGAAAAATTCCGTTCTATTCACTTTTTTGGTTTTGCTCTCTTTGCACGTACCTCAGTAGCTGCCAAATTGATTTTTCGAGTTAATTATGTAACTGATGCAAGCAGAAGGGTTTCGTGAGCAGAACTCAGTGCAGGTTCTCTTCGTTCACGTCCTTTAATCGGAATTTTTTTGCTCCTGATTATTCCTCTTCCCTCTAAATAAGACAATACTCTGAGGATTGTCATTTCATAAATCAGTTCTTTGGAAGGCATTTGGAAATCCTTTTGTGTTCACCAGAATCTTTTGGAGTGCACTGAAAAGTTGGACCTTTCTGAAAATCTGCCTGGTTTCATACTGGGATGACTTCCATGACTTGAACTTCATTTCACTCGCACCCCTCCTGGCAGAGCTGTGGTTTGTGCTCTGTAATTTCCTCCTATAAATGAAAATTTGCTCTTTTTTGTGGCCTTTCTCCCGATGCTCTTTTGTCCTGTGTGCAGGGGAAGGCTCCATGGCAGAAACTCCCTTGTGCCCTGACAGTACCTGCCAGCCTCAGCTCCTCCTTCATTTGTGTTCCTCTCCTACATGAAAATCAAATTGTTCCTATTTGAAGCATTCCAGTTCTGTTCCCACCTCTCTCAAGACCTGATTTCCTTCTCCTTCAGACTGCTCCAACTGTATTATTTCTCAGTTCCTCCTACTCTTTTTATCTCACGTGTAGCAGCTTCTCAATTAAAACTCATTAAATCTCCTTTTTTCTCCTTCCCATCAACACTCAAATCCCACCTGTTCTTTTTTTTATCTGCTCTATTCATGCTTTATACTCATTTTAGGAGGTGCTTCCCTTATTTACTTCCGTGCTCAGCATCTCTGAAACAACCCTGTAGTTTTCCACCTTTTTGTTACCTGGAAAAGGAGTTTGACTTCAGAGCTGTTGTCGTATTTCAGGGGAAGAAATAGAATTTCCTGGAGAAGAACTGAATCCTTTGGAAAAGCTGCTCTGTAGCTGTAAAATATGAGTGTAGGGGAGTTTTGTGTAAAGCCAGATTTTGAAGTGTGACACAAAAAACCAGCCACTAAAAAAACCCCACGAAACAAACAAACAAAACCCCTTTCGCTGTAAAACTGGGGAGATGCAAAACGTTCAAGCACACTACTGGAGGCCTCGGTATTTTGTTAGAACATCTCTCATCAAGAAAAAAAATACTGGAGGATGAAATGGGAAATGAGCACAAGTGTGGAGAATTTATCCTCTGAGGAAATGAGTATGCAAGAGAAGAAACAATAAAAACTAAGGGGTTTTGGGGGCATTTTGTTGGGTTCTGTTTTGTTTTGTTTTTTGTTTTTTAAAATGAGATGTGCTAAATTAGTTTAGGAGTGTTTTGGTTTTAAAGACAGGTATTTGTTAAAGGAGGCAGAAGTTTTCTTCAGACTAGGAAATGCGATTTTTTTTTTTTTAGGAGGAAAAAAGCAATTGGCATAAATTGCAGTTTAGAAAAAATGAGGCTTGAGCTGAGAAATTAATTCAAAAGAGCAGTAAAATCCGTGGAATGAGCTGCCAGAACTGTGCGCATCCATAGGCTGCCAGTCTGCTTTTCTGTCAGGTTCAGTCTGCTCTGGCTGGTTCCTGAATGTCCCTGCAGGATTTTGGGGGAGATGTCCTTTCCCTGGTAGCTCGGCTGTGAATTATTCCCTAATCCTGTTCGTTTAAACTTGATGATAACTTCGTTAATGCACTCGTTTTGGAAAGTCTGCTGAACGTTCCTTATGGTTCCGTTCAAATTTTGTGTCTTTTTACGCTTTTAAAACGGATCCATGAGAAAAAACTTGTTTGAGAGCTGTAGGTGTGCATGTGTAGGGTCTGTGCTCTGGGGTGAGGCTGCGGATGCTTTTGTCTCCTTGTTTTTCTTTATTTTTACAGACAGCGACAACGAACTCTCCAGTGGCACCGGTGACGTGTCCAAGGACTGCCCTGAGAAGATTTTGTATTCCTGGGGAGAGTTACTGGGGAGATGGTAATGCTTCATCTCTTATATTAATTTATTTCTTATATTCATTTATTTCTCGTATTAATTTATTTCTTATTTTATTTCTTATATTACTCTTACATTATTTTCGATTTGAACCTTTTCTTTGCTTTGTGACACTGCATGCTCCTGAGCAGGAGGCTGGAAATTCTTCAGGCTGCTCAGTTTAAAACGCAAGACACGCTGCGGCTTTTAAACTCCATTTAAAGGGGACTGGTGTCGATAACTTGGACTTGGTTTTTTGACAAATCTTTCAGCCCCTCACTGCTGCCCTCCCAGAGGGTTCTGCATGAGGCACCACAAGGTTTTACTGAGCTTGACTTCCTGAACCTTCCCCTGGCACCCTCTCCTTCTGGCCGTTTTTAACTGTTCTGTCACCCAAATTTCTGACTTTAATCCAACATTGGAAAATGCTGCTTTTCAATTTAACTTTTTTTAAAAAAAATTCATTTATCAGTTGATTCTTCTGTTTTTAACTGTGTCCTTGACAAGTACCTGGACTCTGTGCATGAGCATGCTGAAGTAAAGACACCCACAGCTCGTTGCCTTAAATTCCATGTATCCAACTATTCTGGCTACTCAAATATGCTAATCAATGAGACAAAGCATTTAAAACTTTTGGAAAAACCTGTTTTGGAATCCTAACAAAACTTACACCTAAATCAGGGAATTGTTTAGCAGTTAAACCAGCTTAAAATGAGTTTAAAATGGGGTGAGAAACGGGCGATCCCGGCCTGTTTGAAGAGCAGCAGACATTCCTTCAGGAGTGCCTCCAGCAGCATCACCTCCAGTCTGTAAACTATTTTTGAATTCTTGAACAGTGTTATGTTACAATTCAAAACCAAAACTCAGAGTAACAGATGAAAAACGGTAAAGATTTAAAAACTAAGAATAAACTGAAATAAAACCTCCCAGTGTGTCGAAAACGGCGCCATATGTTAGCAGAAGATCTGTGCACTTGTAAAAAAAAGTAAATAAACAAAGCGGGCACCTGGAGTGCGGATTTGTCTCTGAGATGAACAATTCCGTGCATTTTAATTGCTTTTCGTCGTTTCATTAAAATGTCACTGTGACCTATTGGGCTGAGCAGGAACGCTGCTCCGAGATTCTCCTTCGAACAGATAAACAAGGATAATTCACCAAAAAGATAGAACAAACTACAGAAAAGGAATGGTGTGTCTATATATTTTATTCAAGTTATTCCTGCCAGCCAAGCTGGTTTAGCTGACTGGTCAACTATTTCTTAAAAAAAACCCCAGTAGCAATGATCAATAACAGGAGTATTGATCAATATTGATCAGTCTTTGATCAGAAATATCTGCTCAAAGTTGGAGCACAGTCTGTGCATTGCTGCTGCGTCCTTGCTCTCTGATATTTTAAAGTTGGGTTTGAGTTCTGTGCAGGAGATTGCAGCATTTTGTGACAAATTAAAGGTGTCAGCATCCACGAGTGGTGACCCCCACGTGATAAAGGGTAAGGTTAGAGTAAGAGAAACTTTCATTTTGTGCTCATTTCTGCTGTTCTGAGCACGGATTATGGATGCTCAAGGTTGAAATTACTCGTACAGCACTGCACATTAAAAAATAAAAGCAATTCCTGCTTTTAAAAGAATGAGGGGATTATATAATCACACTCCTTTCAATTCTCAGGGCATTTGGGGAAATGGGGAAATCATCCCCAAAGCGTAGGAGAAAAAACTGTTTGTGTCCTAATGACATGAGGTTTTTGTATTCCTGCATTTCTTGGTGTGTGTGTGCATAGCCAGCTCAGAGCAGCAGGAAAATGGATCTGAGACACAGGGATTGTACAAATGAGTGTGCAGGTGTTTGTTCCTGTGTTGTGGGACGTGGAACACACTCTTGGCATGAAGCTTGGAACTAGAACTTCACTCTTCACAATGGTGCTCTTAAAATTGTCTTTAATTTGTTCTCCCAAATTTATTTTTCTGTACAGCTTAGGTTATTTTTAATTTCTTTTTTTAACCTAAGCTAAAACATACATATTGAGCACATATCTCAATTTAATTGTCTGCACAGATGGTGTAATTTTCTCTTTTGATTCAGACTGTTCTCCATTAGGCAACTTAGTTCCATTCTGCAGCTGTTTATTGTTAATTTTCATTAATGTCTCCGCACTAGAGAATTTGGATATCACTGCATTTTACCCCTGGTTTCACTGGTAAACCCTTGCAGAGTTTTTCTTTCCACCCGACAAACACCAGCTCCTGTAACAGTGGGAGAAAAGACTGTGTTGGCAGGAGCTGCCTCTGCTGTAGGGAATAATTGCAAAGATTTTTGATGTTTTTAATGGTTATTGCGAGTGCTGTGGCTCAGCCCCTGCTCCGGTGTGTTGCAGGCACAGCAACCTGGTGGTGCGGCCGCAGGGGCTGGCCGGGCTGGTGCGCAGCGGCGTGCCCGAGGCGCTGCGGGCGGAGATCTGGCAGCTGCTGGCCGGGTGCCACGACAACCAGGCCATGCTGGACCACTACAGGCTGCTCATCACCATGGTGAGGCTTTATTCTTTCTGATTTCCTCTGTCCTCCTTCTGCCCCCGTCCCTTCCCCTGGGTTCAGGTGGGTTCTGCTGCAGCCGTCTGTACAAGCAGCAAGTCTGGCTCGGTGTGAGCGACTGAAATTGGGATTTTGTGCCTTCCCCTCCTGCCGGGGGACCTGCTGCATGGCATCAGCACTAGAAATTGCTGCCCCACATCTGTGGTGATGCCATTTAGCTTTTCATCCTCTTGCTGGGATGATAATAACACCACCACCTTGTTCAGGTGTTTGCTTGTGGGTTTTTTTATAAACTCACATTTTGCTTTTTCAAAAGTTCAAAAGTTTGTTTTATGTGTGCCTTAATTTTAGGGGTTTCAATTTTTTGAAAACCCAAAGTGTCATAAAATGGAGTATTTCTTCTTTCTGATGTTTTTAAAAAAGCACGTTAGAAGCATTTTGTCCTAGCAGGAAACGAGTCTCCGTGCTGCATGGGTGAGCTGAGAGGAGAATCCTCTTGGGAATCAGTTCCAGTTGTGTCCTGATGTCCTCAGTGCAGTCATGAGTGCTCTGTCCACTCAGAAATCCTGGGGTGGATGTTGTTCAGAGTTTCTTTCCATAATGTTGTCATGTTGTTCTGCTACTCCTCTTAATTTCACGTAATTAATGATGTTCATGAAGTTTAGAAGCATCCCCGAAGTGAGCGCTGCCCTGGTGGCTGCTTCTTTCCTTCCCAAGCAGGAGGAGTGTTCTGGTAGCGTAAATTTCTCTTTTTGGTGTGGTAGCTGCGTTCTGTTTTCCTTAGAAACCATTCACAGGACATCTGTCAGCTGCATGTGGCATCCAAGCCACCTCCACGATTCGCTCCTGCTTTCCCAAAGTGGCAGAGATGTTTGTTCCACAGCGGGGGAAGGAGTGGAAAGCTTCTAAAATGCCACGTTTATCTTGGTGCTGGGGCCTTGGGCCTTAAAAATACCTTGTTACACTTCGCCTTTTCAGTACAGGAACACTGCAGAGGTGTGTTTCGGAGGATGGCATTTCAGGGAGAACCAGCACAGAGGTTCTGGAATTTGTTTTGTCTTTCTACCCAGGGAAAGGGCCTGGAGAACTCCTGGGAAAACCAGCCGTGAATGCAATAATGAGCTACAGAGCTCCAAATATTGTGTAGACAGTGCAGAGACTAGATAAGGAAAAGAAAAAAGGCAAAAACCTACAGGGCATCACTGTCTGTGTGAGGGATGGAGAGCTGCCCTCACCTGGGGACAGCAGCTGCCCTGAAACTCTCCTGGCAGTGCCCAGGCACAGATCTGTCACTGACTGCATCTCTCCCTGCTTTTTGTTCGAATTTTGCCTCTGTTTTAGCCGGTTCCGTTCCTGTCTGTGTCCTCCCTGCCGGATTTGGAGGGTGGGACACTTTTCCTGGCAGGGCTGCGTGAGGAAAGTGAGAGCAGAAACAGAAGGCTGTCACTCATGTTTGTGGTTGGGAAGCTTTGGGGTGGACTGCTTTGAGGTGGCAGTTCTGATTCTGAAATGTGTGATTTATTCATAAGAGACTTCCAGATTACAGCGTGAATTCCCTCAAGAAATGAACTGTATGTTCCTATAACAGCATATATAGACTTACTTTAAATGCAGCTGCTGCTGGGGTTTAAGGAAGCAAAACTTGTTTTTAATTTATTATTTTTTAAAGTAAGATCAGAGAAAGAAGCCTGTTCTCAGATGAGGTAGATGCTGGTAGTGTTATTTTACTCCAAACAACAGAAGTTTGTGTGGGGATGGGAATGCCCAGCCCTGAACTGCACGGTGACATTGAGCCGAAGGTCTTGCAGAGAGATTCAGCGGCTGTCCTTCCAAATGACTTGTCAGAGAACCAGAAATAAGATTATTTGTTTATTGTCATCATTTCCTTTGGCAATATGAGCGTGTGCCCAGAGCAGTTAGAGATAATAACTAATTAAAGGGTCAGGCTTCACGAGACTTGGCCAAAAAAGCAGCTTTTTGTGCTGACTGTGTTTTTTGGTGGTTTGTGTCTGGACCAGTAACACTTCAAGTCGCTCCACATAAGAGTGAAAATCCTGAGAATTCTTCCAGGCTCTGAGAGGCAGTGATTTGGGGATTAAGCGTTGCCGTATCATGAAATAACAGAGTCAGTAATTAAATAATTTGAAAACGGCACCAGTCAGGGGAATCGCTGCTCCAGCAGTGCAATCCTCATGCAGCAGTGAGCAGTTACAGGGAAGCGTTTCCATTCCATTGCTGCAGAACCTGGGGCAAATGGGTTGGGTCTGGGGCTGGATGAAATCAATCCGTTTAGAGCTAATATGTGCAGGTTATCTGTTCAGTTTGGACCAGTATTATTATTGCTGATTCCTACAAGACAAATCCTCTTGTTTTAAAGGAAAAAGAAAAAAAAAACCCTCCAAAGGTAAGGTTGCAGGTTTCTGGAATTGTCTTGTCCAAAATTAAAAGTTAGAATAGGTGAAAATAGCAAATCCTGTTGTTAAAGTTCCACCATGTGCTTAAGCACAACCTTCTGAATATTGAATTAACTCTGATTTTCTGTTCCTTGGTGCATCCGTCTTCAAACGGAGCTCCAGGAACTGAAGAGCAGCTTTCATGTGAACCTCCTGCAGAAATGTGGTTATTTTTTAAGCTTGAAGCGTACCCAAGCCCTTCAAACAAGAAAAGGCATTTGCTCCTTTGTTTCATGCTTAATATTTACTTGGCTTTTGAATTTTTATCGCCAGTTTGCTCTCATGGTTGGTAAGAGGAGAACTGAGGAGATCCCAAGTGAGTCGCTGCTGCTGTACAGAGGAGATTAAATGCAGTTGGCTTTGAAAGCGGTGCCTTGATGCCACGTTTGTGCGGTTTTGTTCATTCAGTTTTAAATTTATTTTATTGGTGTGCAGCAAATCCAGTTTGTGTGCAGCAAAGGGAGAGAATTCCTTGCCCAGGAAGGTGATTTTGGTGTGGGGAGAGCATGAACCGAGCTCGTTCTGTGCAGCAGCACCCAGGGATGTTCAGTCAGCACCGAGAAGGGGAAGAGGAATATTTTTCTGTCCCAGTGGCATCGTGCAGGGTTCCACTGCTCAGTGTTCTGAGACTAATTAATCAGTGAGGGTGTCTAATTAAAAAGATGACTGCTCACCAGCTGCCCCAGCAGGCTGGTTAATGGAGTGAAACATTGCAGTGCTTCGGGAGGAAATGTTTGTGTTCAGAGCGCTGCGTCTGCTCGTCCTCGTGGAAAACAGGGCAGCTCAGGCTTCTCCGGAGCCAGGAATGGGTTTGGGTATTTTTCATCTCCATTTCATCTCCTTGCTAATTAGGAATTGTCTGCCTTGACTTGCAAAGGCAGTAGATCTCAAGGATGGCATAGCAGTGTGCTAAGCAATTACAGAAGATCCTATTACAGAAGGATCAATGGTCATTATAATAAAAATGTGATTTTTTTTTTCACTTGACTAAAAAGAGGAAGAGCCAATAACTGTTACTTTGCTTTTTGAATGAGGTATTTGGGTATTAGGCAAAATAATCCTGGACGAACTGATCACTCTGTCTGAGTTTCCTGTTTCTTGTAAATTCAGGACGTATAGGGAATTTCTTAGGTTTTACTTCTCCCCACCTTTTCTTAAAAGGATGGCTGTTGCTCAGCTCTTCTCTAAAACTGAGATCATTCATTCCATGGCAAGAAGCTCCTTGATATTTTTATGGTGTGATGTGGTTTGTAGAGACAAACCAGCTCGTGTGCTGCTTGGGGTGCTGGAAAATCCCATTTTTGGTGAGAGCTGATGTTGGTGCTGACAGTCACTGTCACCTACTCGGAATTATTTTAGTGGTGCTGCAGTACTGTGGGACAATAAAGTGTGTGAGAACTGAAAATACTTACCAAAATTATTGTCCCTGGAGAGTAGAAATTGATATAATTTTAATTCTTTGAAAAGCTTCATTTAAATTCCGGCTTCAGGTAAAAGGTTCGGTTTATGCTGAATGTACCAGGGTGCCTGATTCCCTAGCAGATGTTAATATGACTCTTACAAACTCAGGAATAAAGTGTCCCTAAGGTGAATTTAATTCGCCAGGTTTTGATTCATTTAGCACTCATCTGGAGAAAACCTTTCAGTTTTGTGTGCACAGAAGGGAAAATCTCACGCTCGCTCTTCCTCTTCAGAGGAATTCCTCAGTTCAGTGACAGGTCCCTCCAGGAAATGAAGGAGGAGCACCAGTTAGAAGTTTTTATTTTTATGTTCTCTAAATTTTCATGTTTATGTATGATACTTGAGGTGGGAAATATTGCCAGTGGTATTTTATTTTCAGGGCCTGCATAAAATGATAAAATGATAAAACGATAAAATGATAAAACATTTTGCTGCATAAAGAATTTTTCTGCAGTTTCTTTTCTGTGCACGGCCACACATGAGAACGCTGGGGTGACACGATACAATCTTAAATACCTTTATTGAAGAGAGCAAACTAAAGCACCCTGGCCTGATTATTACTTGCTGGTTTCCCTATGTTCATGTTTGATGCTGGAAAAATTAAACAACGCTAAGAATCCAAATATTTGGTGTTTAAAGTCTCTTAAAATGCCTTTGTTAACGCCACTACTCATGGTCAGCAGTTTATTAAAGCATATTTTACCATGGCAGTGGACAGCAGTTCAGAACAACCGAAACAGTGACAAAACCCAGCAAGGCTTGAACTGCATGTGGAGAATATTAAAGCATAAAAAAAAAAAATTAAATCCAAACTGGAATTTGATATGGGAGTGAATCCTGAACCTTTTGCCACCTTACTTACGTAGTTCATGGTAAAACCCCCAATGTCAGGGTGATTTGTGTGTAAAATCCCAAATGTCAGCATTTTTTGTGTGTTCTCTAGGATATTTTTCTAAGGGCCTGAGCTGCTATTAAGGTGGATTTTACAGTAACCACTCCAAAAGAGGTGAGAGACCTGTAGATTTCCTTCCCAGCCTGTGTCCATTAAGGAATTTTTCCCTTTGCAGGGATCAGTATGGTCACACAAATTAAAAATCCTGTCCCCTGTCAGCGGGGGAATTTGCAGCTGCAGGCAAACTAACCAGGAGATGGATTGCCGGCTGCTGCCGCACATACTCTTTCCAACAATCTTTTGTGTAGGTTTCTGTGGACACAGACAAATATTTTGGCAGCTAGGGTTTTTTTTTAGTTGTTGGGAGTTTTCATCGGTTGTTTTTGAAGCTGACAGCCGGATACTGGTGATAGGGAGCTTCACATATTTTAATCACATCCTGCGTATGACAAAGCTGTCTTCAGATGGCTGGTTTGTCTTCTGAGCAATCCAGTTTCAAAATAAAGCCTTCTCTGTCTGGGCAGGACAAGATGCAGCCTGCATTAAAATTAATTGTTGTTCGTGGGGATTGCAGTGTCAGACAGCGTGCTTGCCAAAGGAGATAGATTCCTTTCTCTCTGTGTTCCTTCTCTTTTGTACACCCTTACCTGGCGTTTGCAGGGCCAGTCACAGAAATTGGGGATTTTTGTTTAGGAAATTTCCTTCCCTCCTTTTGTCTCAGAGGGATTTGCTGTTCAGGTGTGGGATGAGGTGGGAGCGAGCGCCGGGTCTGGGCAGGGGAGGCAGCCTTGGGAAGGTCAGTGTAACATTGCAGCCTAAATCTGATTTTTGGTACATTGCAGTCCAATTCTGATTTTTGGTACATTGCAGTCTAAATCTGATTTTTGGTACATTGCAGTCCAGTTCAGATTTTTGGTACATTGCAGTCCAGTTCTGATTTTTGGTACATTGCAGTCTAAATCTGATTTTTGGTACATTGCAGTCCAATTCTGATTTTTGGTACATTGCAGTCCAGTTCTGATTTTTGGTACATTGCAGTCCAATTCAGATTTTTGGTACATTGCAGTCCAGTTCTGATTTTTGGTACCTGTATGGCAGAGGAACTGCAGGTCCCTGTTAGAACCACACCCCGTTCTTTCATGAGTTTGTAAATGCAATTCCAGAAAACTCTTTTGGTCTTTGTCGTCACTTGTCCAGGATTTCCTTTGCGTCTCCAATTCTTCTTTAATGGAAATTCAAAAATATATCAACACACCTTAGGGATAAAACATCCCCACAGATGCAAGAATGAATATTCTCTGATGATGTTTTTATATAAATTTTTGTGTGTGTGTTCAGTGCGGAGTGGCTCCCTGTGATAAAATGAGAGTGCTGAGTGCCAGCAGTGCATTTCCACAGCTGCCAGCTGAGGAGTCGTGTTTGGATGTCTGCTCGTTTTCCTTGAACTCAGACTATTTCAGGCAGCCATGCACTTGATTAAGTTCGGGCAATTACACCACGAGGGAAGTGATTTCATAGAAAGCTCCGAGCAGCAGTGGCTGCTGGTCTTTCCAGGAGCGCCTGCTTGAGTCAGCAGCAGACGTGCAGCCCGGCTCCCTCAGCCCAGAGACAGCAAACTCCCAAAACTCGGGTTTAAAATTGCCCTACGTCACTGGCGTTTCCAGAGATGCTCGCTTCGGAGGGAATAACTGCGGATCCAGCCTCCAGGATTAACACTGGGGCTGGGGGAGCAGAACCACAGAAGTACACTGGGATTTTCAGTGTTGGCCTTGCTGCCCAGCCCGGTGTTACTGAATTCCCAGCGCGCCTCTGATTTTTGGGCTGAAATAAGGAATTAATCCGATTCTTTTCTGTTCAGAGCAAGTGAAGAGCCTGACTCTGAGCTCTGGTTTGGCCCTGTGACTTCTGCTCACTGAAAGCCCTCGTGGGTTGTGGGGAGAGACTTTTCACGTGGGCCAGAAAAGGCTTCTGAGTGCTGCTGGTGGCAGCCCTGATTTTCAGTGCAGTGAAGCCAAAATGGAATTTATGCTGTGCTAAACCCCCAGCTTACACTGGGATCCTGGCTCGTGCCACGTGCATGGGTTGAGTGCAGATATTTCCACTACAAGTTACTGTTTTAGTCGTAACTTCCTGAAGTTATGACTAAAGTTAATGACTAAATCATAAAGTTATGACTAAGTTAAATACTTTGCTGCTTCTTCTTCTTCTTCTTCTTCTTCTTCTTCTCCTTCTTCTCCTTCTTCTCCTTCTTCTCCTTCTTCTCCTTCTTCTTCTCCTTCTTCTCCTTCTTCTCCTTCTTCTTCTCCTTCTTCTTCTCCTTCTTCTCCTTCTTCTCCTTCTTCTCCTTCTTCTCCTTCTTCTCCTTCTTATTCTTCTTATTCTTCTTCTTATTATTATTACTACTATTGTTTTATTATTTTATTATTATTATTAATTGAGGCTTGTCTCAGTATGGGTTTTGCAGTATTTCAAGGTGCACACAGTTCTGTTAATTTTTACTGAAGTAGCAGTTTTGGCAAATAGTGGTTGGGAGAAGAGTTCTCTGAGACTGTCGTGGAGGCACTGGTGTAATTAGGGACCCTGTAAAGATCATGAGGGACATCTCAGAAATTTAAATATTTCATCACCGTGCAGCCATAGGCGGCTTTGTAATTCCTGACATGCAAAGGGACAGAACTCTGCTGCTTCAGACAGAGAAATTCTGGTGCTTCCTGACTTTTCAGTGCTTAATGTGAAATCATTATTGTGCAATCCCAGAGTGGTTTGGGTTGAAAGGGACTTTAAATCTCATCTCTGTTCCCCACCATGGGCAGGGACACCTTCCACCAGCCCAGGCTGCTCCAAGCCCTGTCCAGCCTGGCCTTGGACACTCCCAGGGATCCAGGGACAGCCGAAGCTTCTCTGGGCAGCCTGCTGGATTTTCTGGCTAATTAATGA
>VYZT01025010.1:1140-23417 GCA_013400735.1 Pomatostomus ruficeps
TGTTTTAGACAAATTGAAAAATCTTAAAATATTAGGACCACCATGTATCCTTTTCTATGCTTTGTTTTCCCCCCCTTTATAATAACTTTCAGAGATGGTAATATTTCAGATTGTACTTTGGTGAATATTAGTTTAACGTATTTGGAAAACTGAGTATGAGCTCAGGAGGATCATTCACTGCTCTCAATAAGGCTATTTTCAAGAAAAAGTCTGTTATGTTTGTATCTATCAGAACTTCAGTGATATCAGAGACACTATTCCTGCAGCTTTGTTGTTTGCCTGGATAAAGGGCGCCATGCTCTGGACACAACAGTCCCATGGAAAACAAAGGCAGGCCCGACTGACGGCATTTCTTTTCTTGCAAATGTTCACAGTAGTCTTCCTGATCTACTAAATAGCACGTATTGGATGGGACTATTTCTTTGTGTTTAGCGTCTGTATAATGTATAGCCTAGTATCGCAATTTATCTCAAAATTATTTCCCTATTAATTCTTTACTTGCAAAGAAAGACAACCTGTTTAAATGAAGCCTTTTCTATCAGAAACATGTTTTCGGATTGATGTCCATCACTGGGAAGAAAGCTTCCTTTGAACACTCTTATCCTGTTCTGATCCTGCAGATGTCTCTTAATATGCTCCTAGTGGGTCTCCTAAAGTTTTTGTGGAGTCCTTTGTTCTGAAACACAGACAGACCACAGCTCTGATTTGCAAAGGGCAAGTTGTGCCAGAAGCTGCAGGAGATAATGTTTATTTTGGAAATGCAAATTCCAGTGCTATGCAGTATTCAAGGAAATAAAGGTTAAAGATATATTGCCATGGGTAGCTTGAAAAAATAATGAAATTATACTAAAGAGATTGTGAATAGTTAAGACTAAATTAATGGGGCAGAGATTTCTGGTGATAAAAATGACAACAATAATTTGCTCAGCTTGGCAAGTAATATTTATTCTGGTAAATGCACCATGATTTAACCTCTGAGTAAAACAAACACCTGATGAAACAACAAACTTACTAATACTGAGATGCCTGATGATTTGTAACTAAAAATACTGAAAATTCAGACGACTTTAGTGCAGTAGTAATATGAATTTCTCTCTGGTGAAAGTCTTAAATTATACTTGCACAATTAGACCAGATTATGGAGTGTTCGGCAAATTTCATCAAACTGATTATTTAAATAGGAGTAAATTTCATGATAGTTGCACACTGCTGTCTGTAGATAGCTTTGAAATTGCAATGTACAGCAGAAGAGAAAGTGGTCAACTTTTCTGAGAAACAGAGAAGAACACTGAGGAGTTCAGATATTCATTCTGAGAAGTATTCTTGAAGACTTGGGATTATGGTCTGCATTTTAGAGTGATCTAGAGTCATCTGGAGACTACTTGAAACAGCCTTAATGATCTAGTTTAGAAGAAAAAGTGCTAGAGCAGCAAGTCTGACATAGACTAGGAGGCAAACCAATTTGTTAAATGGAAAAAAAATAAATTAATTGAAAAAATATTGTTGGCAAATTTTTAATTGATTTTGGCTAATTGCAACTAATGAAAAAATATGCATCTAAAAAAATAGAAATAAAAATACCATAACAACAGGCAAGAGCAAGTTGTAAACCCAACTGGTGAGAAATTTTTTCCTAATAACTGTTTGGAAATATTTGTCAGAAATGAGCGATTACAAGCCAGTCAAGTTTGTTGGCTGCATTCACTTAGGACATTTGGAGTAGTTTAGAGG
The DNA here is from genome assembly GCA_013400735.1 of Pomatostomus ruficeps. Classification (NCBI taxonomy): domain Eukaryota; kingdom Metazoa; phylum Chordata; class Aves; order Passeriformes; family Timaliidae; genus Pomatostomus; species Pomatostomus ruficeps. The sequence goes on from VYZT01025010.1 coordinate 2,872, forward strand.
TGCACTTAGGGGAACGTGGTGGTGTGATGAAATACCATCACTTGATTACATGTAACCATTATACCAATAAAAATATAAGGTAGAGCTGTAATAATTATGGTTGAATATTATAGTTTAAACTTTGGAATTCTTGACATATTTAGTGATGAGTCAGAACAAAAAAAGGAAAGTTACTCTTCAAGCACTGTTTTGAATACTTAAAAACGAGACTTTAGTTACTGTGAAATTTCAGTTTGGAGGAGACATGCAAACAGTTGTTGTATAAAGTCATTGAAGTCTATAACAATTGCTGATGATGGTTTCCTTTCTCTAACGATAAAACATGAGTATGTTTGTCACAATTAGAGCCCTAAATTGATGGATTAAGATAATGTTATGACTGGTTTGGAATTTGCCTGGTAGTTTGTAAATCACTCATTATTACTGTTTGCTTTTATTATATGGAAAAGGGAAGACACCAAGCAAATATTTACTTTAAGTTATAAAAAGCCTTATTTATCAAAGATAAGTACAACTATAAATAAAACTCAAATAGAAAAATGTGAATAAAAATTCTGATCTTGCATTTCATGGGGAAGAGAAAAAACTGCAATAATGTGTCTTTGAGGAAGAGCACAGTTTTAAGGGAGGCCTTCTGTTTCAGTGAAGGAATAAAATTTTTTATTAAAACAATCAAAGCAATATCTAGGGGAGGAAATATGAATGACTATAAAAATTTAAAAATTAGGGGTGTATAGAAGACTCTTGAGGGAATCTAGAATAATTATTTTAAAAAGGACAAGAGCAGAAAAATATTTAAAATTTCCTGTATATAATAGATAAAGGATGGCACAGTCCATTTATATTTGGGGGTGCTCAAAAGACAATGCAGGAAAGAGACAAGTATCCATAACCGTTTCTCTTCTGTGTCTGAAAATAAATTAGCTGATGTGCCACTATCACATGAGGATGACATATTGTCTTCTCATCCACTAAGAAGAATATTAATTAATGATATTTAAAGATAAACACTTTGGACAGAAAGCCTGGATGATTTGCACAGTCTAATACCACTGGTTAAAATGTCTTTCCTGCTAACATTAATATCTAATAAATGTGGAAGATTGTAACACCTCTGAGAAGTGTTGTATTTGATGTAGACAAGTGTACCATGAGGAACTTGTTAAACTGAGCTCAGCCTTAGGCACTGTACTAGAAAGGCCTGATATAGGATTTGATTAAACACAACTCTAATGCAGTAAGTTCCACATTTTTCTATGGAAAATAGGTCTTGTTCAAGCAGATTATAACTTTGGTTGCTTAAGGTAACCTCATAATAACCCTCTGAATGGCATTAATTCAGTGAAATTTCAGTTTTAAAAGGACCCTAAAATAATATCAGTAAATCAAGTGTGTGTTAAGGTCAGAGAGTGGATGTCTCATAAAATCACCTTGAATAGCGGTATTTCTAGCAGGTTTGTTGGATTATGCACTAGATGGATTAAAGCGTTAGGTAGGATTTATTACCTGAAAATAAAAAAATTATAGTTAAAAAAATTATTGACTATAAGATTACAGAGACTATAAGAAGAGTAAAAACTGCATCTAATGACCCTACTTTGTATTATTTTGGCATATTTGATTCAAATACAGATAATTTCTGTATTCCAAAGGGGGAAAAAAACCACAAACTGAATTTGTTTTAAAAAAACCCTGGATGTTGCAGACAACATGAACTTAGAGGAAACTATCAGTGAGTAATTCCATCCTTAAAACATCTGTACATGCTTGTCTGAAATGAGTAATCTTGAGTGGGAGAAAGTAGGAAGTGTACGTCTGGTTATAGAACACTGTGTCTTGTACACCGTTCTGTAGTTTTGTTCTGAAAAAGGAATTAAGGAATAACGAACAATAGAACAAAAATCCATCAGAATGTGGTGGAGTGTGTAATGTAAAATGAGTTAATGTGAGAGACCTTTACCTCAATAGGTCTAGATCATCAAAGAAAGCAACTTAGTGAAAGAGAACAGCAGCTTCCTGAGAAGGAAAGGCAGGGAACTTAACCCAGATGAGAGAGACCAGAAGGAAGGGCAAATGTCTGGAACCAAAAGTCAGACAAATTCAAGTAGGAAGTAAGGGGAATTTGTATCTTCTTTGAGGGAGGAGGGTGAATCACTTGGACAAGCTGTCAAAGGAAGTAGTGCTTTTTTCCTAATACTCCCCATCCTGCTGTTCTTGGCTCTAGACTGAAAGACTGTTAACAAAATATGCTTTAGTCAGAAAAGTTTAGACTTTAATATCCCGGATTTTAGATTTCTTATGACGTCAGCGAGGTAAAATTTAATGGTCTTTCATTCAATGGGAGTGAGCTGTATGTTGAAACAATCTTTATCTGCATTGATACCTGAAACACAAAGAATACCTCAGGCTGTTAACTCCTCTGCTCCTACAAAAATAAGAGTGCATTACACCAATACTTCACAAATTAGAAGAATTTGGTGTAATAGTTACTTGAGGTTCCCACAAAATATAGTCCTCTTTCATTGCTACTTACTATTGTTTGAAATCATGTGTGGAGTCAAGAGCACACAGGTCACAAGCCAGCCTGAGGGACAAGCTATAAAATGTATGTATTCATCTCTGAGCATTGCTGTCAATTCCTTCTGCTTGACTGTAGTTTAATGTCTTGCACATAATAACTGCTAAAGATATTTTGGACAATTTCTTCCTTCTGTTCTGCTTCACGCAACACATGAGTGCAGAAATTTCTGTAGTGGTGAATGACTCATACTTTAGCCAGGGTTAACTTAATCAGCAGTGACTAAATAGTGAAGATGCTGTGCCTTGGTTTCAGTAAAAGCAGGGATTTCAAAATTACCTTCCCATCTCCTACTAAAAAAGGAGTAAAGAAAGTTGCTCTCCTACTTTGACTAAAATGATCCAATGCTAAACAAGGATTTGCATTTATTGTATTTGTTATCTTGAAATGTAAGAAAAAGCAGTTGTAATTTTCCTGAATCATCTAATTTATTCCTATACTAGCTACAACTTATTCAATATTATCAATAGTAGGCAAGAAAATTAAATGCTCTGTAAATTTTAAGTCATCAGAATATCAAGGTTCAGAGGGTTAATAATAGAATCCTATGTGTTTTGGAACCATAAACACAGCTAATCAGTTAATGCAAATTTCTTCATTGTTAAGAATAAACACAATCTTTCTTCTTGGAATCCTATTGTTTCACAAACACCTTTTCCAAATCACTTCAAGAATGAAAGTAATTATTTTTTTAAGCTATAGGAGATGTATGTTAACAATACACAGGAAATAATATGGGGGCACATTACCAGTTTAAGTGCAGACTTTATGGACTTGATTTGTTTTGCTTGCTTGCTTTTGAAGCACCTATCCCTGAACAACGTGAGAGGACTCCCATCAGTACTGTAGGATAGAAAGAAAACACTTGGCCGAAATAAAAAGCCCATGTTGCAAGTCCCCATAAAAACTGAGCTTTCCTACTCTGGCATGACTGAAGTGTCCCATCATACCACACCGATGAGGACAACATAAGTAAAATGGCAGCATGTACATGAGATGCTGCTTGTAGAAGAAAATCCGGTAGGAATATTGAGTGTTTTTTTTTGAAATACTATCAAGCCAACAGCTGGTTGCAACCATAGTTATAGCTTGGGGTATTGTAGAGCTGTGGCTCACCAAAGTGGCCCACTGCTTGCTGACATTTTGAATACCTTATTTTTCAGAGGCCCTGTTTTTTTACAGTAACATAAAGCACAATACTGCCTCCAGTCTCTAACTTCTGATTTAGGCTGTTAAGAATGGAAAACTTTGTGTTGAACAATAAAACACCTCCTTTCTTTTTCTCATCTTTCTTGTAACATCTATATGAATATTTTTAAATTCCCCTTTTTTGTTGAAGAGAATTTGTACCAAGGCCGTGTGGAGAGATTCCTCATATCATTGCTTCTAGTTCAACCCAAACACTCAAAAAATTTTAAAAAAACTTTTTTTGAAAAAAAAAATAGAAAAGATTGATGTCCTCTTACTGTTAACACATGGTAGTAGTTATGAAAATGTCAGGAAAATGAGTGAAATAGAAATTCTTGGTTCTTTCAAAGGCTCCAGGGTGGGGAGGTGATCTAAAGCACTTTGGAGAGAAGTGGTGCAATGGCAGAAAAAGGGGGGAAGCTGCTTGTAGAGGAATGAGAGGAGTCACAGACAGCATTAGCCATTGCTGCAGTTACTGATGTGTGTGTTAAAGTGATGCTTCCTTTAGGTGGGTCGTCAGACTGTCATGATGCAGAGCAGTAAGCAACGGCATGTGAAACAAAGAATATTTCGGCTGCACCCTTTTTCTGACTACATCAGGAGTTGAAAAGCTGAAAAGTTATGAGCTGCAGGTAGGACTTGAAATGGCTGCTTTAATTAAGATGATCCCATGTACGGAGAGCTAAAAAATTATTTCATACAGGAGACATATGTGCCTTGCTGCAGAGTCCAGACAGGCTGTGCAATGAGGTAGGCTCAGGCAAGGAAAGAAACCTCTCTCAGGAAGCATTGCAACAGAGATGTGGCTATTTCAGCCTTTGCCACAGGGACCTAGATTACATTTTTCACAGATGATTGACACCTGTTCCCAGTTCTTGACAGAGACCTTTAAATTGCAGGAGGATCCCTGAACTGTGCTTTCAACATGAGGCTCTATAGAACACTAAGTACTTTCTGAAATAAGGTTTCAGTCGTCTTATATTGAACATTCACATAAAATGGAACAGTTTGACCTTGTTACTTCAGTCAAAGGAGAAATGCAGCACCAGTCACCTTACAGTACTGGTTTGTTTGAGAGATGTGCTGAATACTGTTTGCAAACTGACAGCCTAAAAAAATCTGGACAATAAAAGAGCAAATGTTTTTTGTTGTATATTTGTAAGTGTTATGTAGTGACTCTGTGGCTGCATTTGAGCATTTAGTATGCCCACACAAAATCATCTCAAAGTAATTCCTTGTTTCAAAACACTTAATTTATAAACAGATAGACCAGGACTTAGCTATAAAAGATTTTGCTCTTAATAGACTATAAAATCAGCTATTCTCATGTAGATTGCTGATTCTTCTAATTACCTTGCTTAAATCAAGCATTGTTTTGCAATTAGAATATTTTTTGAAGGGGAGATTCACAGAGGTGGTAGTAACAAGGACTAGTTCAACTAAAAATATACAATACAGCTTAATTAATGTGTAAAGCTCACAGAAAAAAATCACTCCTTCTAACTGCTGTATCGTTAAGATTAGAGGCTGAAAAATCTTCCTGCATGAAGGTTCTCAAGATAAAAATAAATCTGTGAGCTTTACATCTTTCATTTTTCATTTTTATTTCCATTCAGTTTTACTGATTGAGCACAAACTGTAGGAACCCCAAGTGTGTGCACACAAATGAAAAAATAAAGTACCTTTTTTTATAAGCCTCAGAAGCTTCAGAGGGACTATATTACTTTCACTCAGCAAAAACTACTTAAAAAAAAAGAAGATAAAACCATATTTGATAGCTGCTGAAAGAGGGAATAATCCAGATACAGACATTATGGCACAACATGCCATGCAGTTTCAATCTGCTACACTTTAGTAGCACATCAGTCACAATGAGCCCATTGTGAAAGGTTTTCTCCTATTTTTATATATTTAGGAGACCCCTGGAGGCAGTGGAAAATATGTATATTTTTGTGTGAGGGAGCATGAACAAACTGTCTTTGCGATAATCGGAACAGTTGTTTGATAATTCTTATATGGATCCTAAAATGGAGATTTCCCAGCTGTGCTCGATGAGACTTATCATCTCATCTAACACCTATAGCTCCTGAAAGACTGGTCCAAATCTCATCAGACCTGAAACATGAGATGGGTAGACTGGACCATGCAAGTGCACACTTCACAGAGCCCTCATTCAGGCATTGTGTGTCAGCATTTGCCAGCAGACAGCATCTGGGGTTGAGTCAGAGACAGACAATGACAGATTTAGCATCTTGTCCCAGTTGTAAAGGCAGCCCAGTGGACATGCTCAGATTTGCAGTATGAGGAGCAGGCCAAGGAGCTGCCAGTGCCTCCCTGCTACAAACAGCACCTGTGCTGCCAAATGGTGGTGCCACTCCATGGCAGCTCCTTCCACGTTGCCTCCAATTTGTGAAGCCAGTTCCCAGGACCTGGCCCCTTTTTCTGAGGGGGTTATTAGGTGGCAAAATTAAAAATCAGGCTCCTAGTTCCGCCTTTCATGTGAACAATTTGCTTGACCACATGATGGTGTGATCAAGTAGGGTCTGCTCAGTAAATAAAAGCCATTTCATCCAAGAGGTGGGACTAAGAGCACACTCTGTTGTGTGGATCAGCCTCCGGATTCTGGCTTACCAAGAGATTCAGGATAAAGATTTCTCTAGCCTTATCTGTCTGCTACTTTGATTTGCCTTCAATCAAATCTTGCCAGTGATGCAGGACTGAGTTGTTCACATCCCTGAAGTGCAAAGACCCACATTTTCTCATGTCATATTTTTCTGAAACCAAGTTAAACTCATTTGCAAACAACAGATTATTTTCTCCTCATCTTGCCAAAACTCGCTTCTTCTCAATATCCTGCATAAATATTAGGTTAATTTCCGTGGCTTGCCGTTGTGTGAGATGTTCTGCAATTCTGTTTATCCTTAGAGGTAATGAACAAGAAATGGCAGTGGGAATTTCTTCCATTTCCGACCCATGCTTCTGTGGGACAAAATGCCCATCAGAAAAAGGCCACCAAAATTGCCCTTATGCCTACTGAAGCTGTTGATACAGCCTGCCCAAGTGCCACAATGCCTTCGGCAAAGGCACTGGGTGTTTGCTCATGGTTGCAGGGGCTGGCTGGGCTGCTCTGAAGGTGCGGGAGGGCTGGCGAAGGTCCAGCAGGGTTTCACCCAATCCACTGATGGTCCAGGCGCGTTGAGGAAGGAGAGACAAGCGGAGGGGCTTCCCAGATGGTTTATTCGGCACTGGGGTTGTGCTGCGGAAGCACTGGCACAGCGTGTTACAGTTACATAAATACAGACACGAGGGGGCGGGGGAGGGTACAACATCCTATGAGGTAGGGGTGCTGGGTTTGAATTTGGCGGGCTTTGTATAGGATTGCAAAATACAGAGCCCTCCAGGGAGGGAAACCAGATACTGAGGGGGGGAGGGAGGGGAGAGGAGATAGCAGAGGTAAACCGAAACTGGCCAGAGCACACTGCAACACCCAAGACACTGTCTGTACTGCCTTCCCAGACTGAAGTGTAACTATGAATTTCAACTTGCCCTTTGCATGTGGATTTACTGTGCACTAGCAGTCTATTAAGACTTCAAATACAGATATAGGCCTCCAGCAGTGAGTTAACCAAGCCCCCAAGCCTCCAATCACTTATAAATACACCACTGCTTCAAGAAAACTGTCAGGAGAAGTACCCTATGCTAAACCTTGTGTATGTGTTTTGTCCTTTGCTGTCTCATAGTGGCATTAAGGGAAAAGTAAGTGGGAAACTGGGTGAGCAAATGCCAAAACGGTGGTTCCCTGGGGAACTTGAATTCAGCTCTTTTAGCAGTACACTCATGTCTGTCTTTAGATAATATTACTTTTTAAATTTATTTTGTTTCAACATGGACAAAGCAATTGGTCTTTTACTGTTATTGTCTACTCAAAAAATATGTCTGGTTATTCTAGAGATGAAATTTAATTTTAGAAATTACATAGTAAACTTCATCCTAAGCCTATACAGTCAACGTGATAAGCAACAGGGAGAGCCCTATAACAAGAAGCCCTGGGTTACCATAATGAATGAGAACACTGTGAATTATCTTACTAATAATGTTGAGAAAATTACAGAACTTTTTAGATCTTATCTGCATTTCTTTTTAGAACCTCATATATTGATTTTATTCTTGGAAAAAAAAGTTAATATTGAAAAACAAAGGATTGGTATTTCGTGGCTTAAAGGAAAATCTAAAAACTATTATCACATCTGAAAACTGTTATCACAGTGTTATCTGAAATACTACAGTACTTCCCTGATGCAGAAAGGAAGATATCTGGGAGTGTCTGCTGAACTCAGTAGTAACTTTGTCTGCGGGAGGGTTGCTACTTACAACGTAAACTCAAACACATGCTCTAGTCCAGGCACTCCTCCTGTAGCAATGCATCTCTAGGAAAAAACACCTGACTATTAATTATGTAACAATGGCCACTGTGAGCTTGCAACAAGATTTTTTGGGGAACTGTCCTCTAGCAGTTTGGCCTTAATTTATTTTTGGTGCTGTTTCTTGTCTTTACCCCCTGAGTGCCAGTCTGTTTGCCTCTCCAGTCTCCCAGATAATCTGGTCAGGGTGCTCCAGGGCCCATTAATTTCTTAAGGTTCAAGGCAGTGTCCTAGAAAAGCAGAAGAAAACAAAAGTTAATAGGCACCTAAGACAGATGCATTTTTTGAGTAAATAAACGATCAGCAAAATTACCACATCTTATTTTATATTAAAGTTATCTGTTTAAATGTCTTTGCATTAATGAGCTACATTAGATTGGTGAAATAAACTGCCGAATTTCATAAAAGTTAAAGCACATAGAATTATTCTGAGATCACCCTGTCCTTCCTGCCTAGCTTTGTACAAGCCATAAGTGTTACAAAAACAAGCAACTCGCTTCGGCTTTTGTTATTTTCCCCTCTTCTAATCTTTCCACAGGGTCTGTTGAACTCACTATTCTACTTTTATCACCAAGCACAAATAACTGTGGAGCAGTGTGTAACATCTTTCCCAGAACAGTCTCACAGGGAGATTGTGTGGGTGGGTGAAATATTTTTTGAGATAGTTTCTGATGGTTGTGTTCTGCCAACTAGCTTGTCTCTAAAACTATTTTCAACATATTTTTCAATCCAAGGTTCATTATTTTTAATTTTAAAAAAAGGTCATGTGTGTTGCATGATAGGACCATATTTACTGTCATGGAAGAGCCAATCAGTGTTCTTCTAGTAAGAGTCTCAATGAGGGATTCATTAGAAATATTTTTCTAAAAAGGAAAAAAAGGGCATTTTATGGCAAGTGGTACCTCTGTCTGCCATCTAGAACACATCTGTGATGAGCTGCTCCCAGCTGCCTTTCCAAGTAGACAAGGTCCTTGTTTATGGCATTTCCTGTTCAAACATCTGGTATTTTTGAGATATTTTTGGAGCTTTCTTCTCCTGTGCCCAGAGACCATGATGTGTTTCTCTCCCAGTGAAAGCTGTCATCTAGGTTGTTCTGCACAAATGGAAAGTAAAGTGAGATAACTTTTGCATGCATGGCATAAAGCCAAGTGCACCAAAATATGATACTGTGAACCCTGGGTGAATCACAGAATTGCCTCTGCTCTGGTTCTGAAACTCTGTTGTAGACCTTGAAAGAAATTTCTTTATAAACCCTTACTTACACCTTTACCATCATCACTAATAATATTCTTCCTGAAGCAGTTTCATGTTTAAAAAAACCTGTGAGTATTTTTTTATAGGAGACCATTTCACAGGTGCAGATGTACAGTGTCCCTCATGTGGCATCTGAATGCCCTTTACTAACTAGAATCATGTTTTATAGCATTATCTAAAAGCAGCAAATAACCTTTGCTCCCGCGAGGCTGGTGCGTTCAGCCAGCTTGTGTGGAATGAGCAAGGTGGCCATTAGCTTGGGACTCTGCTCATTGCTCTGCTTTGATGAATACAAACTGCCTGTGTTCCTCAAGAACATTGCAAGTATTTGGTAATTGAACATTGTTTATATAAGGAATTGTTGTAAAACCTAAAGATGACAATATATGAAGTCAGTTTTCTTTCTTTACCAGTCAGGCCAGCTAGCTGGGGAAGTGAGTGGGAAAAGATAAATGAAGAAAAGGATAGGGCAAGCGGGAGCAAAACCAATACTTTCTTTGTGCAGATGGTTTTTATGAGTAATGATGTCCAAATTTGGTCTTTGTTCAGATTTAACACTCTTTTGCTTTTATAGTCATGAAAGACAAAAACTAGATCTTAAATCAAGAAAACATCCAATTTTAGAATGTTTCGTAAGAGCATGTTTATGAGCAACTTTTTCAAAAGAACTGAAACATATTCTTACAGAGAAATAAATATCTAAATCCTACTCTTGACTGTATGGATCCTAAGCACTTACTGAGCAGTTTTCACTAATTGCATAGCTATTCATTGACCCAGGCTATGCAGCAAAATCATTAAAGATATCTAGATCATATGGTTGATTGCACTCATCCTTTTCAGTGAGCAAACCAGTATTATATGCAAAGGGAGGTGGAAATGAATTGGACAAGAAAAAATAATTTCACACTTTTCTTATGGAACATATATAAAAAGGAATCCATTAATTCTTATATTTCACAAACCAGAAGACCATGCTCTTACTTCGAAAGTTTTGGTGTCAAGGTCACTCCCAGCATTCCGAGTGACTTTCTGAGCTATGAACCTCTGTTGAGCAGCTTCATTTAATCCTTGTAGAGAAGCTGCCCTTTATTTATGCAAGCTGAGGCTGGAAAATTTTTTCAGACTGCCTGACTTGAATGCTGCCCATAGGGCAGAGAAGTTTTCACCTTTGTTTTCAAGATTTAACAATAAAATTCACAGTGTGGACATGAAGAAGTTGATGATTAAATCCTGGATTTGCTTTCCTTTACCTGAGGCCAAATCACAGACCTCTTAAGACAGATATGTGTGTGTGTACATGCAGCGAAGAAATTGAATCCCTCACTTGTTGCTGTTCTGTTCTTATTGATTCTGTCTAAGATTTTTCTGAGGAAGCAAGTCTAAAAGTGATAAAAAGTGGATAAAGTTTCACCGTTTGGCCTCAAGACAGCAGTGGAGTTTAAAATTATGTCTTGTCTCTATGTTAATGCCAAGAAATCCCAACTAGCAGACTTCCAGGTTCATTTTGTCCTGACTCCCAAAGAGGTTACTTTCTTGCCTACTGCATGATCTCAGGGTCTGAATCTGCAGCTGTCAGAAAACACTGCTGCCTGAGAGACCAATGCAGTCCTGCACACTTTACATGGTTTGCTGTGGGGACGCTATGGAGGAAGCCTGGAGAATGCCATGTGCTGCAGTCTGCCTCCTCACTCAACCACGCCTGCTGGGGACTCCACACTACTCACATTCACAGCTCACAACTACTATTTCAGAAACATCCTTTAAAAAAAGTCACATATAATCAGGAATAAAAGTGAATTTTGGAATGCATCCAGCCATCCTGCATGGAGAAGACACATTTTAAGCAAAAAGAGCTGAAAGAAAACCCTGAAGAGAACAGTGTTAATTTTTATATCTGTATATATATATATACATATATTTTCAGTGAGTGTGGTGGTGTCTCTCTCTATACATTCCTATGTGCGTATATATGTGCGTATATGCTATATATATGTGTGTGTGTGTATGTGTGTATATATATATACACACACATATGGGTCTATCTACATGTGAACATTTGAGAAAGAGCAAAGCTGGAGATATTAAAGTAGGAAAAAAGTGGTCAAAGACCAAGCATCTCTGTTCAGGCATTTTTTGCTGTTTTACATTTTGGCTGTTTGTCATTAACATTGTTAATTAGTTTATGCCTCTCAACTTTTAGGTGATACTCTGGGGATTAGCACGGAAAAAACCACAAAGGAGTATAATATGATGTGGCCAGGAACGGGATTTAGTCGATCCATGTAGTCTAAAAGATTATGCAACAAAATATTCATATTAAGAAGGGTGTTCTGGTGACTTGAGAGAGACCTCACTCTGCCAAAACAGTGATGTTTTTATACCAGCACATAGTTTTAAATGCTAAGTAAAAGAAAATATTCAAGGAAAAGGAAAGAGAATGAAACAGTTTGGTTGAATGCTTTTCTAATTTTCCTTATCTCCTCTGTGTATTTGTGGACCTATTGCTTTGTTATTAAGTACCACATTACAGCATATTAAGACCATTTCAGACATTGGCTTTGCTGATTGAGGACTCCATTGCTACAGTGCCTGTTCAGCACACTCTGTCTAGGGCGTTAATTTTAGCTTAGTGTTTCCACAAGCATTTACATTTCTCAATGCAAATATGCAGAACATCTTTTTCCATCATGGTTTTGACACCATTAATGTTTACTGTGCCTGTGGAGTCAGCTTGATGTAAATTTTGGGAATTTGTTTACAGTGATATTAATCCACAGGATGAAAGGAATAGGAATAACATGTTAAAAAGGGGATGTTACCAGATATCTAGTGGGTAACTTCAGACGAATGAGTGATCATCACCTATGAGGAGTGAGCCCAAGAGGTAGTAAACCAGCTCCTTGTCCACTAAATATTTTAGCTAAGTGTTTTAAGGTAATGGAAATACCCATTCACATCACCTGTTTCATAATTTCTGAAATGGAAAACTAGATCCCAGAGGAAAATAAAAGGCACACTTCTTCAGCGGTATCTGGATGATTGTTAGTTGTAAAGAATGTGAACTGGGTGAAGATCCACACTTTCTCTTAGTCCTGCACTAGACTGAGTAAACTTCTCAGTGCTGTTGACTTAGCTCTGTTAGCTTATTTATGATGGAGGCTATGGGAACTGTCGATGGAGATGTCACTGACAGTGTAAGATAGCCCTGGATATAGGAAAAGCTTTATACTGTTTTATTAGTGTTAGCGTTGACATGTACAGGTGTATTCAGGTTTGGATCTTCTTGTGGTTGGCTGAGTTTTTTGCCTTGTGGGTAGTTATGAAAATTCTAAAAATTCCCATATGTAGTAGTTTAAAAATGTTTAAAGAAGTAAGGAAAATGTGATTGTTTTCAAGAAACTCATCTCCATAAAGGTGTCCATATGAATTACAGCTCCAAACAACATCAAAGTCTTCAAATCTTGATGCTATTTTTATTTGCTATGGTTGTAATTATTTCTATTGTTGTAATATTTCTGTGAATCTGACTGAAAGCACCACTTCAGTCAGGGAAAGAGAAAACTAAATAAAGATACTTTCAAAATAGCCTTTTTCAGACAACATTGCAGTAAGCAAGACAAAACAACTAGGGGAGGCAGTGGGAGAAATTTTTGTTGACTTAGAGATTAATGAAGTGCTTCAACTTTTATTCCTTAATATGTCCCAGTATTAAGCCAGTAGGGCAAACAATCAGCATTTACTTAAGATAGACATAAAGGAAAAGGAAAGAAAATGAGAAGATCAAACTGCAGCCAGAGCTAGAAGGTACAGTCAAAAAGCTTGTTAATTTAGATTGCTCCGAGGTGGCTCACCATCTTCAAAATTATTTTTGAGGAGGAAACAAAGCACAATGCAATGCCTTTTGAAGTCAGAGTCCATTTTTTCTTCTGGTAAAGAAGTCTGATAGACTGTCTTTGATGTTTGAAACAATCTACAAACTTGTATAGCTTTGATTGATCACATAATGGATGTGGTGTTATTTTCTGTGTATGTTGAAAGTGGGTCTTAACCAGCCTAGTTAGTGCTAATCGAGATACAAAGAAGCCTTACCTTACGCATGGAAGTAAGGTGTTGCTAACAGATAACACACCTGCATTCATATCCTGTCTCTTCAGAGTGAAAACCTGCCGTGGAGAATCACAGACTGCAGCGCTCTGTAGTGCTGCCTCCTCTTGTCATATACTTGTTTTACAGGATTAACACAAGTAGGTTGTGTTTATGTGTCTCAGTTTGTATAAGTTTTATCTCACTGTGTCATATTTCTGGAGAGCCTACTGGTGCTTGCCAGCAAACACTCTATTAGTACAGTAACATGATGACAGAATTCCCTTTCTCTTGGTTCAGCACTACAGTGAGCACTGCCAGACAGACACAGGAAACGTGCTTGGGGAGAGCTGCTTCTCCATGCTGAGCTCTCTTAGGAAAACCAATACTTTATTAGAGAAACAAGGCCCAGATTTAGGCCTGACATTGCAATTTGCTGAACTCTTTCTGAAATGAAAGGGTGGAAATATATAGCTTCATGGCATGTACTGGAACAAACGGTCTCAAAAGTCCTGCAATATGTAGAGCTGCTTTAATTATTTGCCACAGGTATCATCAGTTATATTAATTTAGAAGGCAAAATTTTTTCTCTGTCTTATTTATGGCAGCATTTTAAATGCATGGCTCTTCTCTGGAAGCACAAAGTAGAGGAAGGCTGGGGAAGGAAGTTGAGTACAGCTCAACTGCCCTTGGCAATGGACATCTTACCTGTCTGCATGTGCAAATAAAGCACTCTTGCTGGTTGGTGGTGCTTTCATACAGTGATAAAGTGTGATGAGACCAAATGGAATAGTAAAACACTTATGGCATTGAAGCTGTGTGACAAGTGTTATGAAAATGTTTTTGAACCACCATATTCTCAGAGGGATAACTGAGATCACCACTCTAAAATGGTTTGTCTGTGAATATGTCAGGCTCATTTTTAAAGAAATGACACACTGGAGTTCAGGACTTACTGAAGGCTCTTGTTTTCAAAAGAATCCATCCAGTGTGATGAATCTAAGCAGAAATAAATGTACCTGGAAAGTACACAAAAGGAACACAAACTGAAGCTTCAGGAAGAGTCTTGACCCCATAGGGTAGGATATCAAGGCTTCGTCTGTTTTTCTGTAAAGTCCTCCTGGTTTTGGAAAGTGTTATAGCACAGGATGTTTTGAACCCTGCTGGTACAAAGATTTGCTGTGGAGCACCCAGTCATCCAGTCCAGCCTTGAGAATCCTAAGCAGGCCTGGATATGTGAGCTTTCAGTTTAGCCACCAATACTAAGGGAAGAGAGAATGCTATATGATTTTCTGAAGTTTTGATCTAACTGAAATATTTCAGAAGATTGCTCTCTGAAAAATGGCTTCTTTTGTGCATAGGTGGAATCAGGTATCAGTGAAGCCTAAACTGAAATCCTCTGTGTTGAACAGTATTGTTGTATTCACCTTCACCAAGTTCAGACATGACAGGAACACCATATTAGAGAGATACTAGAGAGGAGGAAGCACAATCCCATCTTCAGAACTGGATTTAACAAAGTTCTATTTGTCCATCTGGACAGCAATGAAAACTGTCTTGCCTTGGGTTGGCATAGGCCCATTTTGATTGTGACCACCACTTTTTTATGCTGTTAATTCTTGCTCTGATTATTCCTATATGAAGACTTTATAGTTTTATGTTTTTAACATTTTTTAAAATTAGTTTATGAGGCCATTGTAAGGCCTGAGGTATTTAAGAGTGAGAGAAAAAAATTATCAATATAATGATGGTCAGTATGTTTACTGTTCATTAAAATGTCAATATTCTTTCAATTTTAAGGAAGCTTGACTCCAGCAGATGGAAAACGAGTACCTTCACTTCTTTAGCCCTCACACACCTAGGCTGGCTGCATTTGATCCTGAATTGTTGGGCATGTACCTATTGTACAAGCAGGAGTAATGACAGAGCTCTGAAGGACAATTCATGTAGGAGCTGTAGATCTCAAAATCAATGGAGTATTGCAGAAAGTAATGGCAACCATAAATGTCATGATAAGGAAAGGCATTAATGTCATCTAATGGGCAGGAGACACGACTGACTGAAATCATGTGAAACTGAGGTGACTGTACAGTGAAGGAGCAGTGGTACTTCATTTATCTTGCAACAGAAGTCTTGTTATACTACGGTGCCTCCAATAAGGGATATATCCAAAATCATAACCGAGGCTTTTTGTGTTATATAAAATGGATGAGTGTATGAAACGGGGCAGAGTGCCATCTTTTACTACATTAGAACAGGCTGAATAAAACATGGATATGTGGCTGATGACAAAAGCTGATCTGTTGTACATGGTAGGTTGTTGCTGTTGAGAGGTTTCTTGTCTTTCTGTTCTGACTGCCATCACCTTCCTGGGTTTTGCACAGGAAGCTGTAGTTTCAGAAGCTGTAGTTTGTGCATGAGCCAGAGCAGTGCTTGGAGGCCATCTGCCCTTGTGATGTGGCTGTTACCCCAGGAGAGGAGCGCTCCAGGGTGTTTCTGTGGCACCTGGACAGGCAGACTGGGGTGCTGCACGCTGAGGAGCGAGTCCCAGAGAGCAAGGCAGAGAGATACTCTCTAGGAGGAAGTAAAGTCCTTTTCAGGACCTCATTAGCAAGGATGGAACACTTCATTGTCTCCTGCCTGGTTTTAAGTAGCGATTTCTAACTCTAACAGCCACCATCTGATGTTCTTTAAACGTGTGGTCTTTCTACTGGGGTCCATCTTGAAACTGTTATTCTATTCTACCCCACAAAACCCTGTATCCTGGACATCAGCCAGATTTTTGTCTCATTCTCCGGGATTTTGAGATGTGCCTGAGTTCTGTTAAAGACTATGCTATTGGACAATATCCTTATATCAGAATAACTTCTAATTTTTCTTTGCTGTAGAAAAATATTAGGCAAAGTTGCAGTAAGGAAAATAAAAATGAAAAAGGAAAAACCAAACTGCAAATGCAGACAAAAAAATATCCAACCCAGGACAGAAACAATAGGGTTTTTTTTTATCAGATGGCCTCTGTTCTCCAGTAAGTATATATACTTGCTTATTAAAAAGTATGTGTGTTCTACTTAAAGATTTACCAGGAGATTCTCCTTGCTCTCCTGTTGGGCAGCATACATTTAAGTAGTTGAGTATTTAAAAAAAAAAAAGTACCAGAGAGAAGATTCTCAGTTATAATGTAAGCTTTGAATCAGTGGCATCAGAGACAAAACTGGATTAATATAAATCCTTCAAGGGATAAAACACATTTGCAGATTAACCCTGACCTCTGCTTAAAAACTCCCAAATTCTCTTTTCTCTATTGATTTATCTAAACAGGGCTGTCTGGCTGCACACAATGAAACACATCCTCTGCAGGTCAATTAGCAGGCACCTGGATAAGATTCAGACTTCTGTTAAAATCCCATTAGATGCTACTACAGGCAGTTTCTGCATGTTTTCTACCAACATGAATATTGTATTTAGACTTGCAGAGTAGATGGTATGAAAATTCTGACAGCTATAAATCTTGTATTTGAAATGGATGGCTTTATTGACTGCTGCTGTCTCTGAGATGCAGAAAAGGGGAAATCTGTTCTAGTCTTTTGATTTAAAATGAGAGAGCCCTATTTAGGGATGATTGATGGTTGAAAAGTGACTTACCAAGTGCTCCACAGGATAATATTACCCTAGATAATAGGTTAAAGAGGAAAGAGAGGCTCCTGAGTTTAAAGGCACTAAACAGCCTTTTATTGCAAATGAGAAAAATCAGTGCAAGCATGACAATGACATGTTCATTTATATTCTAGGCCAAACTAAAAGATCATTCTATAAATTATTAATTACAGTCTAGATGTGTGGCACCCTGAACTATTGTCTGTGTCATGCTACATTTAATAATTTTTCACATCCTGGAAAGAGATGTTTTGACTCCATCCTGAAGCTGTCCACTCACCCCAGAAATTTAATGTTGCCATAGAAAAAACTGAGATTATATCAACCTGTTCATTACCGTATGTTGGGTTGCATCTGTCTTGCACCCAGTGGAGTTGTAATTGGGTAAGACACCACATTTTTTTTTTAATGTCAGGAAATTTCTTGTGAATTGGGGAAAATATTATGTCTCTGCTGAATCAAAGAGCAAGAATTATTTTGCTTTTTGTGGAGCTAGTATTTAACTTGAACTTTTCCAGATGTCTACATTTAGGTTATGCTCCAAAGCACATAAAGAACAGATGGGAAAATCATTCAACCTGTCTGTATCTCAAGTTTCCGATCTATACAACTGGGTGGATCATATACACATCAGGTATATTAGTAGTTATTAATGTTAAAGCTTTTGACAGCTTTGAATTGAGATATAATCAATATGAAGATATTACACATTGTGTTGTTAATAAAGCTTTATAAAAATACAGTTGTATTGTATAATTGACTATAAACATGTTTTTTTAACTAGCGTTTATCAAGTGAACATTGTGAAGGGATGATTCCCAGTGCTCAGATGGTGAAAGGTCCTGGTATTGAAATATACTGAGGGTTAAAACTGACTGCAAGGGTTGGCTGCATAGCTGCAAGGACCTGCTGCTTTTTAAATGCCTGCAGTCAAGTAAGAGTTAGAACTGGAAGAAATCCAGTGAGTTATGCAGTTTCCACTAAATGAGAGAACCTTTTGCCATCTTTTATTACTCTTAACCTTTCAATGTTATTTGCTTAGAACTTTTGAGAATATGCAATTCCTATGCGTCTATAAAACACACAATATTTTTATACTTTGAACTTTCTATTGGCATTGAACAAGAAAGGTGTTTTGATACTACCTAAAGTGTTACCACTTATGAAATGACAATCTGCAACATCCCCAAACCTATAGACAGCCTAAATTGCCTTGAAAAAAAGTCACTAGGAGAGATATATTAGATCATGACCCTGTTTTGAAAGACATGCATCCTTGAAAGCAGACAGACATTAAACTGAAGTGACACTTGCTGTTAGTCTGTAGGCTCTTTCTCTGGGAGAAACTAAAATGCTGCTTGCTCTTGATGTATTTAGTTACAGTCCCATGATATGTCCATAAAAATAAAAGCACTGTATTTTTTTAAAAGGCATTAAAATTTTAAAGGTGTTGGGGTATAAGCTAGGTGTTTAAAAAGTATAATGAATACATGTTTCACCATAAATTATGTACACATTATAGAGCTTTTCTTTATTTGTTTATTTTCTGAGTTAACTTTAGAGTTGGGTAAAAGTAACTTAACAAAATATTTGTTAGTATAATATATTGTTCATGGATTGTTTAGACCATTCCTCAGATACACTTTCTGTCTGTCTTATATGGTGAAGAAGGATGTAAAAGGTTTTCCCTTATGGAAAGGAAGTAGGCACAAGATGTGAGTGGAGGATTTACATATTAGGCGGAAGCACCCACTTTCTGGCAATCAGGCATGTCCAGCAGTGCATTTCAAAGCATTATTGGATGTCTTGGGTGTTTGATAAGTCACAGAGCCAACAGGGACAGAAATCCCTTCAGAACAAAGGCTGCTGTTTGTTAAGAACAGTAAGTTATTGCTATTACAGTGTAAGAATTGTGTCAGTGCTGACTAATAAAAGCCTTGGGGCAGCTTCCTCAGAGGTGGGGTGAGTGTAAGCTCACCACACCTGTCTTGTTCTCCAGATCTTTATCAAAATAGTAGCAGCAAAAATGATGCTAAGCAGTAAGTCACTGAGACTTGCAGGTTCCTTTCATGAACTATTACCTTTTATTCTTTTTTTTCCCATGTTTTAAAAGTCATGGAGGATACATTTATTAATCTTGAAATGACAGGGAGAAGGCATAACCATGAGGAATGGTGTTTTGGAAATGGGTGCAATTGTATCCTGGACACTTTTTAGGGAAATTTTTTTTCTTTTAGGTTATCAAAAATATGTCACTGGCAAACAGAGATAGAGTCTCCCTTTGGCAATTTGTCTCATCCATAAAAGACTAACATTACAAAGCATTTATACCTGACCTACTGTAAGGAAAGTTTGGATATATATGGTTTACTCTAAAATAAATAAAAACTATTAATTTTAACTAGTGAACATAAAAAAAGAATTGTTTTGGCTGAAAATTGGAAAAGGATTGTATTTATAGGGAAAGTCAAATCTGTGGAAAATAGTAGGAGAAACTTTGTTTTCACTAAGTCCCTTTCTTTACCAGAGTTGCAGACATCTGTAACATCTTCTGAGGCAGAGCACAAAAGTAATTGTGTATCTTCTTGATGAGTTATGAAAACAATAGAATTCTAAATGGATATGGCAAGTAAATTTTATTCTTCCCCATTTTTGTGGATTTAATGAGTGTTTTATGGTTTTTGTCACACACTAATGTGTATATCAACAGACAGCTAACATTCATATGTGTAATTGCAACAGAAGATAGCAGTAATCCATAAATAACAATGACAATTTGATTAAGCTTGTTTGTTTGAGTTTTTTTACATTTTTTATTGCTTTCTTTGTTAACACTTCCCTCTAAACTGTATGTGCTGCAACTCACAAAAATTAATGTTTATTAATTGCTTACATAAAAGTATTACTTTGACCATAATGCTTCAAATACTCAGTAACATGAAAGTTCAGAGAATTATTTTGTTTCTCTGTAAGAAAAAATAGAGTTTAGGGTGTTTAAGTGAATATATTCTAAGCTATGTAAATGTAAGCAATTTATTAGATAAATTATTCTACCAATATTATCGTTTCCTTTGACATGGTTTTCAAACTCAGGCTTGTATTTATATATTTACATGTGTTTATCTGCATATTATTTCAGGACTATGAAAAATCATCCTGAAAGAGTTGTTTCTAGTTACAGTGCTGTAATTGGCATGGCCTGGCACTTAGAAAAATGCAAGTTCTTCACTGTAACACTGTTGTTCTTTTGCCATCCAGGACTTCTCTCAGGAACAACACAGTAAATATATTTTTCAAGGAGGTAGGAAGGCTTTTCCATTAAGTATGTTAGTTTTTCAGCAGAAGCTTCCTTTTTTTTTTTTTTT